>JAQQSK010015962.1:0-10602 GCA_028658325.1 Potorous gilbertii | reverse complement strand
CCCTTTGGGCTTCTCCACATAAGGCAAATGTTCCTTTCCTGGCTTCCTCGAGTACATATCTCACTGACTTTTCCAACAGCAGAGAAGGCAGGATAAGTGAGGTTAAGTCACAGGTTGGGTCCCTGGGAGGATCCAGGGATATCTGACTAGGAATGGATGTCAAACCAGGCACAAAGGCCTTCTCCAGGAAACTCATAACCAGGAAATCTCATTATCTTGCAAGATTGAATCTGCCTGGGTACTCACAGCTCATCAGTATCCTCTGACACTCTGATCAGACCCTCTGCCTGGAGGGCAGGGTCAGGGGTTACTGGACCTCTATTTAAAAAGAGGGCTCTATTTAGAACTCAAAATCTTACAAAAGTGAATGTTGAAAACTAAAAATAAATTAAAAATATTAAAAAATAAAGAGAGGACTCTATAATTTTCTTCCTAGTTACCACTAGCTACCCAGCTTTTGGATTTCTTTGGACTTCTCCATCATGCCCATAGATCAGGTACCTTCTCTCCTGCTTCCACCCCCTCCCCCTTTAGCTTCTTTTTTGTGTGTTATCTTTCCCCATTAGATTGTAATCTCCTTGAGAGAAGAGACTGTCTGTGTTTATTTGTACTTGTATCCCCGGAACTTAGCATAATGCCTTGCAAACAGTAAATACTTAATACATGTTTATTGATTGACTGATTGACAGAGGTTCAGTTTCCAGAATTATTATGGTTAACTTGTCTTGAGCAGAGGCTGAAGCTGTACAAAAGGAGACCCAGCGTGGAGATGGTTTAGAGTCAAGAGGTGCAAAGAATAGGGGCCCATGGAATCACAGACCATAAAACCAGAATAGAGAATGGTAGAACTCAAAGAGCTCTTGACACATATCACAAAGACCACCAGAGGTATCTACTTACAGCACAGAATACGGAATGTTAAAGTTGCCAAGGACCTTAGGGATCGAGCTCTGAATTAGGGCCCTAAGACCTAATCTAACCCTCTTATTTTACGGATGAGGAAACTGAGATCCCAAGTGGACTGGCCAATGACAAGAGAGAGATTGGGCAGCAATAGCTGAGTCTCAATCCCACAACAGGGCTGGCCAGGAGTGTTGGCAATCAATCAACAAGCACTTATTAAGTGCTTACGATATGCCGATATGCCAGGTGTTGTGAGAAGCACTAGGGAGACCTAGAAAAAGGAAAAAACAGTCCCTACCCTCAAGGAGGTTCAGTGTAATAGGGGAGTAACTTATCTTTAAATAGGTGTACACAAGATACATTCAGAGTGAATGGAAGGTAACCCAAGAGTGAATGGAAGGTAACCCAAGAGGGAAGGCTCTAGTAGCTGAGGGGACAGGAAAAGGCTGCCTACAAAAGATATCCAAGCACACATATGTGCATTCACAGGTGTGCACACATGTATATATATGTATACACAATGTGTCTATCGACACACGTGCTTTATTAATTTGTTATGTGTCAGAGGTGGAGTCTATAGGCTGAGTAGAGGAAGGGGCCTGCTGACAATAATAAACCATCACTGGAGCCTTGAGGTTTATCAAACACCGTCCTCTCGTGTGGTCACCATGACAGTCAACGCAAGCACTGTTAGCACCAACTTAGAAGCCTAGAAGGTCAGATCTGAAAGGGACCTTAGAAAACATCTGGTCCAACCACTTCATTTTACAGCTAAAGAAACTGAGGCACAGTAAGGTCAAACAATTTCTAAGTGCCAGAGCCAGGATCTAACACACCCTGCTCCCTTTACACTGCTCTCCTATTCTGATACACCAACTATTACACCAAAGATATCTCTGTTTGCAAAGAATGTTCAGGGCATGGAAAAGAAAGAATCACATAAACATACTGATGAGGGCATGATGGCTTAGAGGCATTAAAGACTTGCCCATGGTCACATGGTCACTGTTGAAAATTGGGATTTGAACTCAGATCTAAGTCTAGAGCTCTTCATGCTCCATCAGAGGAGTGGGGAACTTGTGGTCTCCAGGCCCTATAGGTCCTCAAGTTTGTCCCTTTGTTGAATCCAAACTTCATAGAACAAATCCCCTTAATAAAGGAGTTAGTAATTCATTGTGACCATCCAACGGTACTGACCCTCCCTTCTGCCATTTGCCTAAGTTATCTCCCAATATCCCAACATGGGCCAGGACAATTAGGTGGCCCTGTAGACTCCAGAACTAGGCCGAGGACAAGAGTAGCTACCTAAGACTTCCAACATATCTCTTCCAACCTAGCCCTGTGAGCCAGGCTGCTAATCCTTTAGATGATATCCTGGCAAAAAAGGTCAATCCTTGGGCCTCCTTCATGGAGCTATCTTAAGATTTAAATTCCCTGATGCAGACAACCTCAGTCTTGCACACAGTACTGGGCTTACCAAGGCAATGGAAAAACGGAATAATGCAATGGAAGAGACATAAGGGATCCCTGAGACCCAATTTTGCATTTTCCTGAGAAAACTGGAGCTACCGGAGAAGTAAGCGCCTTTCCCCAAGGTCACCCAAGGATAGAGCTGGGACAAGAACTGGACTCTTGGTTTCTACACTAGCACACATCATTACCTATTAATATGCACTGGGGCTAAGGGCTTCTCTCTCTACCAGCCTCCCCAATCACTAATCTGCATTCTCTCCCTTTCTCTGTCCCTGCCCCTCCCTTTCAGAGCTCTGTCTCTGGGGAAGACCTCCCAGCTTCTCCTTGATGATGGGCTCTGGGCTCCAATCCTCCTATGGTCCCAGACCTTCACCTCGCTCCACCCTCCCTGAGGCTGTGAACAGTCCACCCCCCTTCCTGCACAGCACATCCTCTGGGTATTTATAGTCAGTGACTGTCTCCCTGCACCTGTCACTCCCAGAGCCTGGGAACTAGCTTCCCAGATACTTTACCCTATACTTGGTACTTCCTGCCTTGATAGTCCAGGGTCTAGAGGGACTCTAGAGGGACACCAGAGGCTCTCATTACATATCGCCCCGAGGCTCTGGAGCACTGGGTGAGGGAGACAAAGGGATGCAATGGGAAGAAAAGTTACCAACTGTAGCATCGTACAATGTCAAAAACTGGAAGGGATTTTAGAATAGAACGTTAGAACTGCAAGAATGGAAGGGCATTTATGGTCAGCCCGTCTAACACTGCCATTTTACAGATGCGCAAATGGAGGCTCAGAGAAGCCAAGTGATTTCTCCAGGGTCACCCAGTGGATTAGTGGTGGAGCAGGGACTAGAACCAGCTGTCTGGAATCTCAAACTTTTCCACTTTATGCTACAATGGCTCTCAAAGGATACACACTGAATGCCTTTTAAGTGCCCAGCTTTGCACCAGGAGGAAGAGGCATCCTGGGTAATCAAACTAGGTATGGATACAAAAGAAAGGCCATACAGAGAAATCCTTTCCACTCCTCACCCTCAGGGGTAGCTGGAAGGTAGGGGAACAGGGAGAGAGTCATGATGTCTTCTTCTTTTTTTCTTTTCTTTCTTTTTTAAACCCAGGCTCTTTGGTTACCCTACTTTCCAGCTTAGAATGTGTTTCTTCCCTCCCCAACGCTGGATCACATTCTACCCCCACCACAAAATCTTTCATGAATTAGAATCACTGGACCTCAAGTGTGAATGCCAGGTGTACTGGGTGCTACCTGTGTGACCTTGGGCACCTCATTTCCTTTCTCTGGGCCTTAGTTCTGTCATCAGAATAATGAAGGGGGTGGATGAGATGATTTCTAAGGTCCTCCCAGCTCTCAATCCTATGATGCCACTCTCCAGCCCACACTGGTTGTTCCCTTCTCTGAATTCCTACAGCACTCACTGTCTGTCCCCACTCATCTTGGCACTAGATCACAGACTGCTGCATGTTGTTTAACTTTTCATGTGTCAATCTTCCCTCCCCACCTGGGGTTTGAGCTCCTGAGGGTAGGGGTTGCAATTTTTTCCTCCTTCGGAAGGATCCCTGTGCCCATATTCCAGAACCTGGATAGACAATGGACAGTGAGTATGGACTTGGTGACCCAGTGACTGACTTTGCAAAGGCTAGGCTCCTGAGCTAAGATCCAGAGGGTATTAGGGGGAGGCAGAGTTACGGGGGGAAACTGTATGTGGAGGAGAAGGAGTTTATGTCAGAGACCTGGCATTGAAACTGCAGAACTCCTATTTCCTTCACTGCTGGGAGCTGATCTGGCTGGATGACCCCATTGACAAGGAACTTACCTAAGGTCACACAGGTAGTAAGTAAGAAACAGGTCTCAAACCTCTGATTTCCCTTTCAATAAGTGTTTTTCTACCACTGCCCATGTACCTGGATTCAAATCCTAATTCTGACACTAAGTGTAATCCCTAGTGAACTACTTGACTTTTCTGGGCCTGTGTTTTTCTTTTTAAGATAGTTAATAATATTTGCCCTATTTTCTAGGCAAATTCGACTTCTGTCTAGTCCAGAACTCCATATGCCATCTCCAGCTTCCTTGGGAGTCCTCTCTCTTGCCTAGAATGCCCTTCTTTCTCATTTTCACCAGTCAGAATCCTTTTCTCCTTCCAGAATCAGCTGGAGTACCACCTCCCCCATGGAGTGTCCCCCATTTTGCCCTATCTCAACCTTCCCATGCTAGTTAGTGTTGTCTCCTTTCTCACATCATGGATCAGTAAGTGAAGAATGCTGGATGCACAGTCAGAGGCCATGGGTTTGCATTTCGCTCAGCCATGTTAGCCAACTTCTCAAACTCTCTACGTCTCAATTTACCCAATGGTAGAACGAGGGAGGTCAAATTCAATTCAATAAACATCTATTATGTATCTACTATGTTCCAGGTGGTGCAGCGGAAAGAGCACCTGCTCTCGAGTCAGGAGGACCTGAGTTCAAATCTGACCTCAGAAACTTACTAGTTTCTGGGCAAGTCATTTAACCCTGTTTGCCTCAGTTTCCTCATCTGTAAAATGAACTGGGTCCCCAGTTGATAAATGGTCAAAGGATATGAACAGGAAATTTTCAGAGGAAGAAATTAAAGATATCTATAATCATATGAAAAAATGCTCTAAATCATTTTTGATTAGAGAGATGCAAATCAAAACCACTCTGAGGTACCACATCACACCTATCAGATTGGCAAACATGACAGAACAGGAAAATGATAAATGTTGGGGAGGATGTGGGAGGGTTGGAACACTATTTCATTGTTGGTGGAGCTGTGAGCTCATCCAACCATTCTGGAGAGCAGTTTAGAACTATGCCCAAAGGGCTACAAATATGTGCATACCCTTTGACCCAGCAATATCGCTTCTAGGACTGTATCCCCAAGAGATTATAAAAATGGGAAAGGGTCCCACACGTACAACAATATTTATAGCAGCACTCTTTGTAGTTGCCAAAAACTGGAAATCCAGGGTCTGCCCATCCATTGGGGAATGGCTGAATAAATTATGGTATATGAATGTAATGGAGTACTATTGCGCCATAAGAAATGATGAACAAGAAGACTTCAGAGAGGCCTGGAAAGACTTCTATGATCTGATGCTGAGTGAAAGGAGCAGAACCAGAACTTTGTGCACAGCAACAATTACAGTGTGTGAGAGTTTTTTTCTGGTAGACTTGGAACTTCATAACAACACAAGAACTTAAAAAAAAAATTCCCAATGATCTTCTAAGGCAAAATGCCTTCCATATTCAGAGAAAGAACTATGGCATTCATTCGCAGAATGTAGCAGATCATTTGTGTGTGTGTGTGTGTGTGTGTATTATGGTTTGATCTGTTATATGATTTCTTCCATTTATTTTAGTTTGTTTACACAGCATGACTATAGTGAAAACGTATTCAATGGGAAAGTATGTATAGATCCTATATAGAATTGTATGCTGTCTTGGGGAGGGAGGGAGTTAGTGGGGGGTAGGTAGGGGTGAAAATATCTAAGTTTTATGGTAGTGATTGTAGAACATTAAAAATAAAAATAAAAAAATGAACTGGAGAAGGAAATGGCAAAACACAAAAACACAAAACACAAAATGGGGTCACAGACAGTCAGATATGACTGAAATGACTCAACAACATGTTCCAGGCACTGCGCTTTGTGTTGGAACACAAAGGTAAAACCTGAATCAGTTCCTGCCTTCAAGGAGCTTATATTATTTTGAAGAGAAATGACATGGACATAAATACAGGGGGTTGAACTAGTTGGACTCAAGAATCCTCTTGGGTTCTACACTGCACACTATAGTGCTTTGGGTCTTCCTACCACCCCCTTGATTTTAATTGTCAGCATAATGGTCTATCACCAGGCAGAGTGCTTTGTTTGTAGCAGGCTTTTAATAAACATTTGGTGAATTGAATTACTTCCCCCACTGGATAAGAAAAGTTCTTTGTAAATCTTAAAGCCCTACTTAAATCTGAGTGTTATTAGGAGTGATTACTAGGATGGGAATGCACAAGACTCCCAGTCTATGAGGAGGTTTCCTGATTGACTGAGAGTGACTAGGACTTGGGAGAATGGCCCAATGGGCTTAGACCAGCGAGTTCAGGTGGCTGAATCCCTAGTTTGGCTTGGATGTGATCTGAAGGGAATAAGCCATGCTCTCCTGGGGCCTGTAAGGGGGAGCGCTGGGGGGCTGGCCGCCTGGGAAATCAGGATAACCAGGCTAAGCCTGGAGAGAATTTAAGTATGGGCTGGCTTGGGAAGTGTAGGGCCCCTTAGTCTGGGATACGGTAGGTTTCTTGTATCATCACTTCTAATGCCCTTCCCCTGGTGTATTCTGTTTCCCATGTCGATAAAACTTGAAAAGATACACTCCTGAGGACTGGAATATGTAGATATGAAGTAGAAGGGAGAGAGAGAAGCAGGTGTACTAAGAGAGGAAGGAGAGGAGACAGGCCTTAGGAGGGGTCAGAATCCAGGAAGCCAAGCAGTCTCAGCAGCCAGGAAGGTCCAGGAGATTTGGGGCTTGGAAGGGGGATTCCGGGACAATAAGAGATAATAAGGTTCCTCCCCAAGGCAAGTTCCTAAAGGAAGCCTAGAACTGAGACCTAGGGAAACACTGAGGTACAGTCCTGGTTCTTGATATCTCCTTGCTGTGGGACTCTGGTATGTCCTTTTACTTTCCTAAGCCTCAGTTTCCTTATCTGTGAAATGGAAATAATACTTGGGTAATGAATGATGTGTCAAAGGGATGAAACTTGCAGACTTACTGACATACTGAGCTAGTGTTACCCTGGTATCTTCTCTAAATCATTTGTTCATCAAATGTTCATCAAAATGTCTATCAGATAAATAGGGAGAGCATTTATTAAGCACTTATATGTGCTAGGCACTAAGGCTGCTAATAGAGGCCACAGTCCGTGATCTCAAGAAGCTTATATTCTGATGGAGGAAGACAATAAGTACCAGGAGCTGAGAGGAAAGGCTATGTATGCAACTGTATGATTGCAGGTGTTCAGGAAGTGATGTAGAAGCCTAGCTCTGGAAAAAATAAAGCAAAAACACATCTCTATTGAAAATCAGGCAGTGGATAGAGTGCTGGGCCTGGAGTCAGGAAGACTCATCTTCATGAGTTCAAATGCAGCTTCAGACACTTACTAGTTGTGTGACCCTGGGCAAGTCATTTAAGCCTGTTTGCCTCAGTTTCCTCATCTGTAAAATGAGCTGGAAAAAGGAAATGGCAAATCACTCCAGTGATCACTCTGCTAAGGCTGGATTTGAATTTAGGGCTTTCCGACCCCAGGCCCAGTGCTCTATCCACTGCACCACCCAGCTGCCCAGCTGCTGGCCTCAGGGATGAAGACAATGATAAATACCATGTGATCTTTTTTATGCTCTCAAGGAGCTTACAGGCACCCTACTCTCCTCCTTCATATTAGGCAGAGGAATGAAGAGAGGAGACCAGAGAGAGGACAAAGAAGGAGGAGAGCATCCATAATGTAGTGGAGAGAAGGTTGACTTGCCTCATGCCACCTGAGTCTGAACCTCTGTAAAGCTGTTTACTACCTACATGACCTTGGACAGTTACAACTTCCCTGGGCCCCAAGTTCTTCATTTGTAAAATGAGGGGGTTTGGACTAGTGGATGTTCAAGGTCTCTTTCAGCTCTAGGTCTCTGATCCTAGGAATTAGGGGGAACCACTGACTTCTGTACCCTTCATCTCATCAACACCCCTGTCCCCACCCCCATATCTTTAGCCCAGGGCCACCTGGTGGCTGTAAAAATAACTGATTTCCTGTCAGCTCTCTACTGTTGCCACTTCCTGGGAGAGAAATCCAAAATAGACCCTGATCCCCTAGGGGCCTGACCATGCCCATGTTTTCAAGCATGTGTTACTTAAGGTGAAACTGATTTTCTGAGAGAGAGAGAGAGAGAGAGAGAGAGAGAGAGAGAGAGAGAGAGAGAGAGAGAGAGAGAGAGAGAACCTATCACCATGTACATCTTACTGTCTCCCATGGGGACTGACCATTGCCATCTGTTCCAGGGGATGTCCTACTGCCTGCTCTTGGGGTGACTCAGTCACTGTGCACACCCCATCCTCTCCCACGATGAGATCATGGCTGTATGCCTCCTGTGTGCTGGGCACCATTTGAGGACTTGTGGGGGATAAGACAAAAGGAAAAGGAAAACATCTGCTCCCTGTGTTTTTCCCTGGTTACTGAGAGATTCTTGCCTCACTAGGTGCAAATTCAAGCCCTTGATGAGGGTGGAGGTGAGGGGACCTTCTCAGGTTGTGGGACCAGAAAGGAAAAGGGCATCCAAGCAGGAAAAGTGTGTGTGGTTAATCTATAATTTGAATTTTCAGAATCTCAATGGTGACTGACTGGTAAATATACAATAGGGATAGAGTCAAGGCATAGAGAAGGTCAATTAGTAAACACTGATTAAGCTCTTACAATGTGCCAAGCACCGTGCTAAGTCCAGAAAGTGTTGGCATCTAATAGCCTTGAAGGGATGTGATATATACATAGAGTTGACGTGCATTAACCTGCCTCTCACTTGCATGTCACGTTCAGATTTCTAGTTTCCCCATCCAATGCATCTTGTGTACTTGGGCCAAGTTTATTTCCCAACTTGAAAATCTGCTAGATTTTCTCAGGTTGGGGATGTCCAGCCTCAGAGACATTGGGCCATTCTTCTGTCTGGGGCACAGCGTTCCCGTAAGACAGAGGACAACGTCTAATGGCCTGCCGGCAGAACAACCCTTCTTCTGGTCTAGAAGGTAGTAGTACAGCTGAGCTGGGGGTTGGGATAGGGGGAGAGGAGATCCCAAAGGACCTCTGAATATAACAGTCCTCACCCCAGCTTCAGGGTGACCTTAGGGATTCCCATTAATCCAGGGGTCTGGAGGAATCAAGGCTTTACCGTTGCTGGTTGATGACCCTAGAAATTTGCCTAAGGCCCACCTTAGGTCTGAAGTAGAGATCTTAGTTTGGGATCAGCTACTCTGAGTGGAAGCCAGTCCAGTTCCCGGTCCCCTCTAGGGGTTCTCCAAGGTTTGGGCCTATCTTGGGGTTTAAGCTAAAATATGTACTAAAATTTCTCTCATCCATCTTCTCGGCTCCATTTCCACTGTCTGCCATAGAAAAGGCCCTCATCACTCCTTGTCTGGACTAGCAATAACATCATCCTAAATGATCTCCCAGCATCTAGTCTGTTCTTCCTCTGATCTGCCCTGCACATGCTGTCAGATTTGTCTTCCTCTAACGCACAGATCTCATCATCTTCAATGACTCCCAGGTGCCTATCACATACAGACCTTGGGCTGGCATTCAAGCTCTTTATAAATTGTCCCTGACCTAGAGAGTGGTATAGTGGAAAGAACACTGGGTTTGGCCTATGTTCAAATCCTGGCCCTGACTTTGATCTTCTAGGGTTATCTTTGACAATGTGGAAAATATTAGTTATACCACCTATCTCGTAAAGTTATTAAGAATGATCTTTGTAAACCCTCAAGCACTATAGAAATGAAAGCTATTATTATAAAGAGTGTTCTCTATTCATTTCTCCCACAGCTATCGTAAAGTGTAGCATAGGACTGGGTCGACATCGTATTTCTTTCACCACATCCCAGATTCAAGGAGATCTGACTTCCTTTTCAAAGCAGTTAGCTCTTTTTGTCCACTTAGATCCCCAGGTTTTCTTTTACTCAAACAATCATGGCTCACTATCTGGTCCCTACAAAATCACCCTGCTTTTATCATTTGGGAATTATCTCCCAACCACTTATAATTTTTTGTTTTTATGAACTACTCTCCAAGAAGATGCCATTGCTATTATCCAGAATATTAGTGGCTGCCCTAAATTCATTATAATTAATCAATAGACTGTTTCGATTCTTGATTTCTACATACCCAAGTCTCATTCAAGAGAGGTATGACCCGTTCTAGATTTCCAGAATAACCCCAAGACGATCACTTGAGATATCCTCTTACACACGAAGGCTGTTAGGCACTGGTACATCCCTCTGGATGCAGGTCCTTGATTTCAAGCAGAGGTTAGGTGACTGCTTGCTAAGGACATCATAGAGGGGCATGAACAGAGCAAGGTGTTGGACCAGATGATTTGATAGGTTCCTTCTAGGGATCTAAATACTAAATAGTAACTGTTTCTCTTTTACCCAGGAACCCTGAGGGTCCTTCCTCTCCCA
>JAQQSK010015961.1:0-10602 GCA_028658325.1 Potorous gilbertii | reverse complement strand
TTAAGGGATCGCAGGACTTGGAATATGATATTCCAGATGTCAAAGGAACTAGGATTAAAACCAAGAATCACCTGCCCAGGAAAACTGAGTATAACACTTCAGGGGAAAAAATAGTCATTCAATGAAATAGAGGACTTTCAAGCATTCTTGACAAAAAGACCAGAACTGAACAGAAAATTTGATTTTCAAACACAAGAATCAAGAGAAGCATGCAAAGATAAACAGGAAAGAGAAATCATAAAGAACTTATAAAGTTGAAGTGTGTACATTCCTACATGGAAAGATAATATTTATAACTCTTGAGACTGTTCTCAGTACTAGGGTAGTTGGAAGGATTATATACATATAGATAGAGGGCACAGTATGAGTTGAATAGGAAGGGCTGATATCTAAAAAATTAAAATTAAGGGGTGAGAGAGGAATGTATTGGGAGGAGAAAAGGAAAAATAGAATGAGGAAAATTATCTGTCACATAAAAGAGGCAAGAGAAAGCTTTTTCAGTGGAAGGGAAGAGAGGGAAGGTGAGAGGGGAAAAGTGAACCTTGCTCTCATCATATTTGACTTAAGGAGGGAATAACATGCATAGTCAATTTGCTATGAAAAATCTATCTTACACTACAGGAAAGTAGGGGAGAAGGAGAGAAACAGGGGGTGGTGGGATGATAGAAGGGAAGGCAAATGGGAGGAAGACCTAATTAGAAGTAAATACTTCTGAGGAGGGATAGGGTCAAAAGAGAATAGAATAAATGGGGGGCAGGATATGATGGAGGGAAATACAGTTAGTCTTTTACAACGTAACTTTTATGGAATTGTATAACTGCACATGTGTAACATATACAGAATTGCTTGCCTTCTCAGTGGGGATGAGTGGGGAGGGAAGAAGGAAGAGAAGTTGGAACCCAAAGTTTTAAAAATGATGTTAAAAATTGTTTTTATGTGCAACTGAGAAATAAGATATATAAGCAATGGGGGTATGGACATCTATCTGGCCCCTAAAAAAATAGAGAGGATGGGGATAAGAGAAGGTAGGGGTGTGATAGAAGGGAGGGCAGATTGAGGGAAAGGGGTAATCAGAATACATACTGTCTTGGGGTGGGTGGAGGGGAAAGACAGGAAGAAAATTTGGAACTCAAAATCTTATGGAAAGAATGTTGAAAACTAAAAATAAATAAATAAATTAGAAAAAAAAAGGAAGAGAAAAAAATTTTTTTAAAAGACCTGTGTGGTGGACTTGACCATTGAGCAGTTATAATTTGCATTTTATGTATTTATTTGGAAAATAATGGGGGGCAAAGCAGAGCCAAGGTGGCAGAGTAGAAAGATGCACATACTCTAGGTCTTACCCCACAGTCCACAAAATACCTGTAAAAAATGACTCTCAACAAATTCTAGAGCAGCAGAAGCCCAGCGAAAGGTAACCTGGAAGGCTGACAGGAAAGATCTATCCCACGGGATGCTGAGCAGAGAGGAGCCCAGCCCTGGCCAGGCAGCACCAAGAGGAACAGGATTGGAACAGGCCTCTGGGGCAGAATTCCCAGCAGGGGTGGTCTCAGATCCCTCAACCCACAAGTGCTGAAGAAAGCTTCAAAGGTCAGTACGAGGGCTTTCCCAACTAGTTGAGAAGGGAGCAAGGTCCTCCCCAGAACTGGCCCCAGGTGGCAGCTGTTGCAGCAGCTGCAGCAGGGGTGGTGTCAGCAGGGCATGTCCATTTGTGAAGCACTCGGCCTAAAGCCCCTGGGGGAATTGAGCAGCTGATCTGAATCTCAGCCCTGAGCACAGTCCTGAGAGGAGGAGGAACACTAGGACCCTCCTCTTGACAAAGGATTCAGAAGTGAAGTAACTGGTTGGGAAAATGCCCAAAAAAAAGGGGGGGGGGGAAATATGACCATAGAAGGTTACTTTCTCAGTGAACAGGTATTTCTTTCCATCCTTTCAGATGGGGAAAAACAATGCATACTGTCAGAGGAAGTCAAGGCTTCTGCATCTAGTACCTCCAAAATGAATGTGCAATGGGCTCAGGCCATGGAAGAGCTTGAAAAGCAAGTCAACAGCTTGCTAAAGGAGACCCAAAAAGATGCTGAGGAAAATAACACCTTAAAAATAGGCTAACTCAATTGGAAAGAAGTCCAAAAAGCCAATGAGGAGAAGACGGCTTTAAAAAGCAGAATTAGCCAAATGGAAAAGGAAGTTTAAAAGTTCACTGAAGAAAATAGTTCTTTAAAAATAAGAATGGAGCAGATGGAAGCTAGTGACTTTATGAGAAACCAAGAAATTACAAAACAAAATGAAAAAATAGGAGATAAAGTGAAATACCTCATTGGAAAAACAACTGACCTGGAAAATACATCCAGAAGAGACAATTTTAAAATTATGGGACTACCTGAAAGCCATGATCAAAAAAGGAGAGTAGACATTATCTTTCATGGAATATTTGGAAAATAATGTAATCACTACAACTTTAACTCTGTCACACAAATGATGAAACATATATGAACAGTTTTTCAAAATTTTCTTCTTTTTTTATGTTTCCTTTTCCCCCCTTATTTTTATTCAGCAATCCCTAATTTCACCGAAGCTGCTACCCCCTACCCTGGATCATTTCAGTGTCATCCCAGGGGGTGGTATCACCCACTTTGGGGATCTTAGCTCATGATGGAAAATTCTATTTATATCCAGAGAAAGAACTTGGAGGCTGAATGTAGATTGAAGCATACTATTTTCTCTTTCTCGTGGTCTTTCCCTTTTGTTCTGAGTCTTCTTTCACAATATCACTATGTGGAAATGTGTTTAATATGATTGTATATGTATAGCCTATATCACATTGCTTGATAATTTGGGAAGTGGAAAGGGGAAAAATTAGGAACTAAAAATCTTATAAAAGTGAATGTTGAAAACTAAAAATAAATTTTAAGAAAGAAAAAAAAGAGAGGATGGAGACCATCCTACATTTCTTTTTTTACATCCCCAGCATTTAGCCAGTGTTTTGCACATATTGAGTGCTTAATAAGAATTTTCCATTCATTCATTCTCTTCATCATCTTATCACTGCCCCCAAAGAATAGTTGGCTCCTCTCATTCAACCCATAGAAAAGCTCCCTCATACAGACCAAGTTGCCCAACATTGTGAAGTAAACATGCACTGTCTGTGGGACCCTGAGAAGAGGGGGAAGGTTGTATGTCAGAACACTGGGACTGCTAGTCTGAAATTTAGTCTTGAGGAATCATGCTCCTATGAGTCCTAGGACCCAGGTGGAAGTGCTGGATGTGAGCTCTCTGTGTCACCCTCTGCCCCCAGACCAGAAACAGATAATAGCTTATATTTATATGGGTATGAAAAGCTTTGTATATACCATGTCATTCAATGTTTACAACACTGTAGAGTAAGGATTGTAGAATTACTATCTGCATTTTATAGATTAAAAAACTGGAACTCAGAGAAGTTAAGTAAGACTTGACCACAATCACTTGGCTTATTGGCGTCTCCTCTCGATGCAGCAATTTGCCCACCTCTAAAATGAGGGTGTCTAATTAAATGACCTGTAAGATCCCTTTGAATGATAATACAGTTATCCCTTTGATATCAAAGGGATAAGGGATATAGTGCCCCTGTGATCTGGAAATCCATGTAAAAATTTTTGGCTGTCCCTTTAAACCAGAGAAATAATCTGAATTATGGCATTAGAAGATAAAATATTGATATTATATAATACTACACATATATTTTATGCATTTCTGAGTTTTAAAACTTTTTCTATATCATCTCATGGCCTTTGTTTATCATCTGCAGCTTCCACAAAACTCCCCCAAAATTCCCATTTAATTTCTTATGTAACTCATGATATCTGGAAACCATGATAACTATATTCTATAGTCCCATTAATCCAAACCCAAATTTTCTGGTGCCATGCCCTCTGTACTTTATTGCCTTAGAAAACATTATGGATTTGAAGTCAGAAAACCTTGGTTCCAACCCCTTTTTTCTATTTTCTTTGGTGCAAATTTTGCATTTGATGAATATGAGTTGTGGAATTTGGACTAGAATGGAGAAAAATTTGAGACAGGGAAATCAATTAGAAGGCTATCATCATGGTTCAGTTGAGAGATGATGAGGACCTGTCTGTCCTAGAGAGGCAGCATGTGAGTGAAGAGAAGGGGACCTATACAAGAGATGTTGTGAAGGCAAAAATGATAAGATTTGACAAGAGATTGGATATGTGGATTAAAAACCAGTCAAGAGACAAGGATGACTCTGTATTTGTGAGTCTGGGTGATTGAAAGGATGATGGTGCCCTTGACAGTGATAGGGAATTTGGGAAGAGGAAAAAGGATATGTTCTGTTTTGGACATGTTGAGATATTTTCAGGACATCTAATCTGAGATATACAAAAGATAGTCACCGATGGAGGACTCAAGCTCTGGAGAGAGATTAGGACTGGATATATAAATCTAGAATCTATCTATATATAAATGATGATTGAACTCATGGAAACTGATGAAATCTCCAAGGAAGATGATACAAAGAGAAAAGAGGACCTAGGACAGAGTTTTAGGGGACATTCATTGTTAGTGGGCATGATTTGGGTGAAAAACCAGTAAAGCAGATTGAGAAGGAACAGTTAGAAAGAAATAAGGAAACTTCAGGGAAAGAGAGAGAGAGAGAGAGAGAAGGAGGGAGCACAACATTGACTGTTGCAGGGGCTAGCTTTCTCAAGAAGAATGGCCATCTCTTCATGTGTCACAGGTAAAGGAGATAGTGGGGGAAGATGTCTGAGTGATGTGAAAACAGAAGAGGAGCTCTTGGCAAGTGGTCCCAATTTTTTCAGTGAAATATGAACTGAGGTACTAACGTGGGGGAAACGGTACTATGGGAGGATAAAGGAGGATTGAAAAGGCTTAAAATAATCCCTATAGTTCAAACCCTAGCCTAGGTCACCATATGATGAGACTCTTATTTTTCTCCTTCTACATTTCCATAAAAACCAGACAGACCCAGGGTTGAAGGGGGAGACAAACTAGTTTTGACTACTGGGAAACCTGGATAGAAACAAAAATTTATTTTTGAAACTTGACCAGGGAGAGGGATGAAAAAAGAAATGAGAAGAAGCATGCAGAAAGTAAAGGAGGGAAGGAAGAAAGTCTTCCTCCTCATTAGTTTTCTTCTCATTCTGTGGCTTCTCAATGGGGCCTGCCTGGCAAGCTTACTGACCTCTCTGGGCTTCAAACTCTTTATTCTATTGCATATCCTAGGTAGAGGAGGAATGCAGAACTGTATAGGCTTTTAGGGGCACTAATAGGTCAATAAGCAATGCCTGGACGAATGTCCTGCAAGACCCAGCAAGATGTGTTTCACCAGCAGGGATGTGCTTGGCAGTGGGTCAGGCAAGTCTGTCCTGACCAAGTGACCCAACTGGCCTACATTCTGTAATGGTCCTTTCAATAAAAGAAGTCCAGAGGTTTTGGGGGTGAGTGGTTGGTTATTGAAGTTATGGGACGAAAGAGGGGGATATAAGTAACAAGAGGGTATGGTTGCAGAGCATTGGATTTGGGCTTCAAAGACTTAGTTTTTTCTTTCAGCTCCTTCACTTCTACTTTGTGAGCTGGGGCAAGTTTCTCAGGGACTCAATTTTCTCATGTATAAAATGAATGTTTTGGACCAAATTACTTCTAAGTGGTCCGATCCAGCTTTTAAGTCTGATTCCTCCCTCCCCCTGCCTTTCTGAGTCATGATTTTTAAGCTGAAATAAGTTCTGGAGAGAGATTAGGACTGGATATATAAATCTAGAATCTATCTGTATATAAATGATGATTGAACTCATGGAAACTGATGAAATCTCCAAGGAAGATGATACGAAGAGAAAAGAGGGCCTTGGTTCACCTTTCAAAAGGATGCTGGGAGGGGAAGGAAAATAAGTTGCTTAGAAGCTTGAGGAAAAGACATAAATAAGCTCAAAGTAGCTATTACAGTTAATTTACAATGAACTATATGTGGATTATTACTGCAACAGTTTTTCCATCAAAGAATGTTGAAAGAATGATAACACTTATCTAATCCAACCTCCTTGTGCTACAAATGGGGATGATAAGGCCCAGAAAGTCAGTGATATGCTCAAGATCCTATAGGTAGTAAGTGCTTGAACCAGGACTTGAATCTAAGTATTCTGACTCCAGCCAAGCCTACCTCTCTTCTAAGGATAAAATGAGAAATGAAATATCTGTGTCTTTAACCATCAGCCAACATTTATTTAGATCATACCATATACATACTACATACAATACATCACATCAAGCTTTGGGGAAGATACCTCAGAGACTCTGTTTCCTTGAAATGTCCTCTGTCCCAAGAGTCTCTGGAACTACAAATCTCTCTCTCTCTCTCTCTCTCTCTCTCTCCCTCCCCTCTCATTGGTACACAATATAGGCTCCTTTAGCCAGGTAGTTCAGCCAAGAATCCACTATGAAAACATATGCAAAACAACCACTGCTTTGTTGGAAGCCTAGTTACAGAGGTATGAGAAATAGTCTAGACATTCACAGATAAGAAGACAGGGTCAGGCAAGTGCTTCTGCAAGAATATGGGGATGACAAGCATTAAAGATGCCCAGTATATTAAGGGTGAGAACCACCTTAGAAATCAGTTAGTCTTATCCCTCTGCTTTGTAAATTAGGAGACAGATGCCCCCAAAGGATGGCTGTCTAAAGACCATACACTAATTCACATTATTCTGAGTTATAATTATGTAAAATGTGGTGATTCATTCTCGCCTGATGACAATGGACAGTGCAAATTCAAATAATGTGACCACTTTCCAAGTCATTACATGCACTAATCCTGACTTGGCTGAATTTGCAATTGATGGTAGAGCCAGGACAAGACCTAGTGTTGTTCAGTCATTTCGGTCATGTCCAACTCGTTATGACCCCTATTGGGGTTTTCTTGGCAAAGATACTAAAATGGTTTGCCACTTCCTTCTCCAGATCATTTGACAGATGAGGAAACTGATGCAAACAGTGTTAAGTGACTTGCCCGGGGTCACAAAACTCTAAGTGTCTGAGACTAGATTTGTGACTAGACTAGATTTGAACTCATGAAGATGAGTCTTCCTGTTTCCAAGCCCAGTGCTTTGTGCATCATGGCACCACTTAACTGCCCAGGGACTAGTAAAGCTAGAAATTTTTCACAGGGCAGTAAGGCAGAACTCATGCACTCACAAATCTGCTTTTCTCAATGATCTCTATTATGATTTTCCTGAGGGGCTTGTTCATTAAATAATCAAGAGGTTAGGAAGAGAGGCAGATGGAGTACAAATTCTTTTGAAGATGAAATAGAAGGGGTGTGTGTGTATGTATGTGTGTGTATATGTGTGTATGTGTGTATGTATGTATGTGTGTGTGTTGAAATTAGGATGAAGAGAGGAAGTATTTGGTTGGAAATTGCCCTTTTTCTACTTTTTTTTTAGGGAAGAAGATATAGGAAGGGCAGATAGGTGGCACAGTGGATAGAGAGCTTGGATTGGACTCAGGAAGACTTGAGTACAAATTCAACCTCAGAAATTTATTAGCTGTGTGACCCTGGACAAGTCACTTAACCCTGGCAACCCACTTAACAAATCACAAACCCTGTTTGCCTCAATTTCCTCATATGCAAAATGATTTGGAGAAGGAAACGGCCAACTACTCCAGTATGCTTGCCAAGAAAACCCCAATTGGGGTCATAAAGAATTGGACCTGCCTGAAAAATTACTCAACAGCAACATAGGTAGTGAAAGAAGGGGGTCTAGGTTTTAGACACTGACCAATGACAAAGCATTTTGGGGTGAGATCCAGTACAACTTGTGGGAAAGGTTAACTTACCCCACGAGAGGTTTCATTTGAATGTACCAACAGTAGGTATACTGGCTATACCCCGGAAACGTGCAACTTACTGTTCTTTTACATACAAGATCCTATTTTTCCTATATCTTTTTATAGCTTGACCTTTCTCTTTTTCATTCCTACCCGTCCGTTATAGAATATAGAGGAGACACAGCAAGCTTTAATTACAAGGCCATAATTTGGACTGCATAGACTAAAAACCTATAACTTGGTCAGCCATCTTAACTTGTAAAATTACCCTTAGCCTTACTTTTTTGCATCAAGGAATGACGTGAATAAGGCCAATCAGCTGTTAATTAAAACATACTAAATGTAATTAGTTTACTAATTACACTACAGATGTAATTAGTACACTAAAGGAGATTATCAATGGTTTGGGGGAAAAAATTCCTAAACCATAGATCATTCAAACCTAAGAGCATTAAAAAAAAAAACCAAAAAACCAGTAATGTGTCCAAAATTCACTTTTACTTGGCTTTTGTATGTTTCTTACCTTGGAAAGATTGGCAAGGGACTTGCTTTCCCAATTAAATATTCACATGGAATCATAATCCCATGGATTTTGTTTTTCCCTCCATCAGAAACCCATTCAGACCTTCTGGTTCTGTGTTAATTCTTGCCTGTGTCTTTTAACGTGTCCTCAAGAGCAGGAACTTCTGCAAAATATATGTTTCTGAATAACCTGCAAACCTTTGGCCTTGTTAATTTGCTAATCCTAGGGCCAGCTCAGTGGTGAAGTCGATAAAACACCAGCCCTGAAAACTGGTAGGACCTGAGTTCAAATCTAGCCTCAAATACTTACTAGCTATATGACCCTGGGCAACTCACTTAATCCTTGATTGCCTCCAAAAAAACTTCCTAATCCCAAACCATATTTTCCAACATTTGGTGTCATCCTTTTGCCTACCTTTACAATGAAGTCATGAAGTATGCTAATTTTGCCATTTAGTAATAGTAAATAAATAATAGTAAAATGAGTCTATGTGTCTTAAGTACGCACCTGCCAGGGAAGAGTGAAAATGCCCCCAGGTACTCTGAGAGTATAAAGGGAAGTCAGTCTTAAATTAAACATGATACCACAAAATGTCCCCAAAAGGGGTAAACTCCATATGGATAAAACTAAGAATTTGAGTGACTCTCATGTACCCAGGGTGCCTAAAATGGTTTGTGCATCTGCTAAAGGAAAGAACTGAGTCACAGGGGATTTTTGTGTGTAGAAGTGTCAGGGAATGTTGGAATCTGGTCAATATGTGGTTTTCATCAACTTTTTTTAACTGTGTATGATTAGACCAGTCTCTTTCTCTTTACTTTGAAAAAAGGTTTATGATGTTCAATTGCTCAACACAAGCAACTGAAAAGTGAAAATTAATGAAAAGGTACTTATTAACCATTTACTATGTGCCAAGCACATTGCTAGGTAATGAGGATACAAGTACAAAAGCGCAGATAATCCCTATTCCAAAAAGAATTCGTCTCTGGGCATTTGGAGAACTTTACCATTAAGGGGAATTTTTCTTTCATTTGGAATTTTTGCAAAGCCTTCCTCCAGGATACAGGCAAATGTTTTAAGCTCTGTCTCTGTTTAACAAGCCACTTAATGTCAATGACCAGCAGATCACTCAGCAAAGATCTCCAGTCACATCTATAATGGAGTCTTATATAATTTTATTGCATGTGTGAGAGATACCTTGCTTGAGGGTAGCTTCCGAAACCTTTTTTGACACTATTAAGTCAAATGTTTTTTTTAAAAAAATCAATAAGCAGACAAGTATGGTCCTTGTCCCCAAGCTGGAAGAAATAAAGCAGAAAAAGGAAATTATAGTCTAGTCTCAATAATGAATGACATTAATGAATGAACAGACCCTCTCATTTTAAATAAAATCCCCTCAAAAAGACATTAACATATCAAGAAATTCATTAATATCAGGGATGCAAAGATGGTATAACATTGGCAAAACAACATAATTAATCATACAAACACCAAAATGTAACAAAACACATAGGCTTATTTAGATAGATACAGGAACAGCCAGCCTTTCCAAACTATTGCACGTAGTTATATTCTTTCCTTCCTTAAGAAGAATGAAGACTTTTTAAAAATCAATTTCTTGATGGAGTTATAAGGTGTTGAGTTAAATGATCAGTCATTCCCATGCTGGTCTTTAAAAAGCAAAACACTCTCTAAGGAGGAAGTTGAGAGAGAGCTGAGAAGACAAAATCCCAAGAGACATAATTATAGAGTTATAATTTAAAGGAGTCAAAAGCAAAGCATTGAGCAACCACAATATGAGAGGACTGGTGACGGACCATGCTGCAAATCTCCTGTCAGAGGGAATTGGCTCAGAATGCAAAATAAGGCAAGCATTTTTGGACATGTGTAGCATTTTATTTTCTTTTTTTTGCTGACTATTGAATATTTGTTCCAAGGCTTTTTTTTTTTAACTTGGAGATCAATGTGAGAGGGAACCTAGGGTTGGCAAAAAAGGAAGGAAGGAAGGAAGGAAGGAAGAAGGGAAGAAGGGAGGGAGGAAGAAAGAGGGCTATTGAAGCATAGATTTTAAAGATAAATAGAACAGAAGTCTTATCAGTATAACTTTGAAAGTTACATGCTTTACTTATTGTAGCTATATTATATGTAATAATTATTCATATGTAATTTCTTTTTTTGATATTTTTTTATTTTTTAAATAAATTTATTTAACTTTTTACATTCATTTTCACAAGATTTTG
>JAQQSK010015960.1:0-10603 GCA_028658325.1 Potorous gilbertii | reverse complement strand
TCATATCACTTAGGTTTCTGATTCTACACCGTAGCATATATACCTGCTTTACAACATGGAGGCTCTGACCTGTTCTATTCTTCTGACTTTTCCTGAAGGATAGTGATATATGTACTAATTCTGTGGTTTAGTATTAAATGGCAGTGGGGTATGGAAGGATAAACATTGTATGGGGTCCATAGCAATGGTTTACAATCCACATGTTATTTGACAAATGACTTTAGCAGTAAACTGAAGAGGCTGCTCATTGAATTAATGAACAATTCAGTACTGATTTAGGTAAGACCATTAAACAAACCAAACTAGCAGTGGTTAGGACAAAATAACGGATATGAAATTCCATCTTTTAGAAAAGCTATCAAAACTAAGTATGAGCTCAAAAAAGGGAATTTTTTAAAATACTTGTTAAAATTATTAAAGAAATTAGGTTTAGAAATAATATTTCTAGATAAGGCAAAACTATGGCATTGTTTAATAACAACTGTGCTAAAGTAGAGAACACTAAATTTGGAGATAGATAAATTAGGTTTGAATTATAGCTCCTCTACTAACTACTTGTGTAACTTTGAAAAACATCACTTATCCTGTCTAGATCTTGGTTCCTCATCTTAAAAATGAGAATAGATGATCTTTGAGTTACTTTCCATCTCAGAATCTTAAGAGGTTTCTATGATTCACATTAATGGGATAAACCAACTCTTCTCCCTCTTTATACTAAGTGTCCTGAAGATAATGAAGAAAAAATGAACTTAAGTGGAAATAAGAAAAAAAATTATATTATTCAAAGAAAGAAAATTCCATCAATAGCATGGTAAACTAGGAAGAGTGCTAGCTCTAGAATCAGAGGACATAGATTCAAATCCTGAGATTTAGTAGCTATCTGATCTCTATTTTTTCTAACTAGATGTCCTTCCCCTTAGATCATTAGATTAGTTCTTCAAATTGGGATTCAATAAAAATACAGATCTAAATATCAGAAGTTTACCAACATTATACCCTTTGAAAATGAGATGAATGGCTAACAACTTTTTTATGAATTATTGGAATTATAGAATCACATGTTTTGAGAATTGGAAGAATCCTGAGTAAGCATCTACTCCAACTCATTCATAAAGTTATAAATTCAAGTGATACAGAATAATTTAAATATCCATTTTCAGTATATATACTAATAACTACCAATTTGCTATTTTAAATTATTTGATTCACAGTTTTAGAAAACTTCACAGAATATATGTATGTGATTGTGTATATATATATATATATATATATATATATATATATATATATATATGAATGTGCATGTTAATATCTGGATTCCTTTAAGGAGCCAGAGAAGATACAAACACACACACATACATACATACATACACACACACATTTCTTGGTACAAAGAAAACATTTCTCTATAAGAAATGAATATACATTGGAATTGTGTAGCATGATTTTGTTTTCCAATTGAATAATGAACAAATTATTTGATTTTTAAAAAATAACTTCAACTTTATCACTTATTTAGTCCACATTGGGGTAAGTTTACTTCAGTGAAACTACCATTTTTAGAGGTAAAGGTAAGGTATTTATAATAAATTTTGTTATTCTTGTTTTTTTCTGATATATAATAACTGATAAGTTCTGAGTACTTTTTACATAGCATTTGCATGTAAGTGGAATTGATTTTTATAAACTTACATTTTAAAAGATGATGGTTTTAGATCTCTTTGGTGTGGAGATGAATGCCAAAGGAGCCCTTTACATGCTGATGACTTGAATAAATTGCAAGTAAACTTTTTAATCAAACTTTGAGGGACAGAAAAAAGACAGGGAAGGAAACTAGATTCAAAAACCTTTAATTGTATTCATACCTGATGTCATGAAGGCTGAATACATTGAATATCCTACAACAAGACTTTAAAGAAAATATCTGACAGAGAAGGAACAAGGTCAAGTGACCATATATCCAATTCAATCTGGAAATAATTATTTCCCTATTAAATACAAGGAATTGTGCTAGGCACAGGTGAGATAGTCAAGACTTGTAAGGTTAATTTCAAGGATGGGAGAGGTGATCAGTCTACCACCTATTCTTTAACATTTAGTATCTTGTGACCTCTAAATGAATAATTACCTATACTACTACCCCCAAAAAGTGTGTGTTGTGAGGAAAGAGGAATTAATGTAAAATTCAAAGCTATCCCAGGAAGATTTGTCAAAGAACATGAGTTATCGCAGAGATAAACTATAACCAACTGGATTTCAGTTGAATATAGTGAGTGTAGGGCTGCCAATGGCCATCTCAGGTACTTTTAGATGAAAAACACAGGACTGTACAGAATTGCCTCTAGAATTCTATGGTAATATTTTTCTTGTTTATACAAATTGCAGTATCTGTGTAAGTGTCACCGGGTGCCCTCATAGATAGCAATTCAATTTGTCTGCCCTTTTCATTCAGTACCTGCCATTCTTCAAATATTCTTGGGAGATGTGGGAGTGCTAATTGGTTTAGTGGCACATGCCTGAACTAAGATAGAATCTTTTTGAATGCTAATTGACAATCACAGATAGGTCTACCTTGTGAGCATCTATCTTATACTTTGTGTTTAATCTTTTACCACCTCAGATGTGTAGGTATCTGTTTTCTGAGAGGAAATCTAGGATGAACTAGTTCTCATAAGTTACTCAGTGATAATGAACAAATAATGAACATTGGAAGAAGTTACTTGTATCTTGGAATTGAGGTGAGAAGTTTTGCAAAGTCAAGAGGAAAGGAAAGTACTTTTAGGGATCAGTTTGTGACTCCCAATTATTTTCACTAAATGTCATTACTAGGGTAGTTTTCAAGAACATTAGCCATTTTTAAGACATCTCATGTACAGGGAAAGTATCTAAGGATTAGAAATAGGCACATGTAATTAGTGTGCACACTCTTAATAAAGAGGAAGGGGAAAATGTGGACATATAAATTACTGCCTAGCTAGTTTGACATTGACATGTGGGGAAGTTTTCAAATAAATTCATTTTAAAGCCTCAGTTGTAAATACCTAGAAGAATATGAGAGGCTATTGGGATTTTCTGAAGGAAAATTACAGTAGATACCCTTAATCTTTTATGATCAAGTAGCACATCCTACTTTTCCCTCCTGGGAACTAGGCTCACTCAATACTTTTATGTACTGGCACCTATAATCAGGGCATAAAGTCTACTCTAAGCTAGTATGTTTTACAGATCATGAACGCTGACTCATGAATTTGCTTTGGAGACAAGAGAAAATGCTTAGTGTTAAATAGCTTCATTTCAGTAAAGCTTTGGATTTCATCCCTCATGACATTTTCATCAAAATGTTAGGAATAAGTGTGTCTTGACTAAGTTATCCTAAGGTGGGTTTCAAGGCTGTGGTCAGGAGGCATTACTGCAATAATTCTATTCATCCTGAGTGATGATTTTTGGCAGGGGAAGAAATAACTAATTTTATGCACTAGAACCTTCTTAAGGAGCCATGAAAAGTTGGAAAAGCACAAGAGAGGGCAAAATAGCAATTGTCCTATTTTGGAAGATGGGTTTCTTTCACCTTGCACAAGGGATCATCAAGGTAGCAGGACCCAAAACTTGCATCTATAGGCAGCATTAACCAATCAAAATAATAAAATAAATATCATAACTCAAGGGATACTTACTTGAATATATCAGTTCAATGAAGTTCTTTCATAGCAACTCATCTATAAATTTGAAGTCTTGGAGAATTTACCAAAGGCTTAGAGAGGTTAAATGAGGGTGCTATGAAGAGTACCTTTATTTCAGCAAATCTAGCAGACTATACCACCATGCCATGTTACTGCTCAGTTACTGAAATAATATTGTAATATATCTATAAAAGGTCTCAAAAGTGTCAGAGTTTGTGAGGGGAAAAACACTTGGGACACATAATATTAAAGAATTAAAAGAACTTATAGATTGATACACAGTGTAGTCTTTTTAACTCTGCACGGATCTGCTGAAAGCCAAAAGGCAACATGTGATGACCTTGAGGACAGACACAAACTCAAGGACGTCCTACAATCTCATCAGAAATTTCATTGTATTATTCAGTCACAGTTGAACAGGCAGGGCAAATCCTAATCAAATTATGAAGAAAAAGTAATATTATCTATTACTAACCTGCTCTTTTACCTTTACCATTCTAATTCTAGTTACTTTGATGTACTCCACATACTCCTGGCATTCAATTAGCTGCTAAATAATTACTAATAATATATTGAACTGATAAGGGATTAATATTCCATATCTTCTGGTGAATTAATATTATAAGAAAGGACTCAAAGACAAAACAATTCAAAAAAAAGGAATGAATCTCTAAAGGTAGAACTGCTAAGTTATCAGACACATTTTTCTCTCTATCCATCCATCCATTTGTTACTTGTTTATTCATTCATCCCTTTACATATTCATTTTTCTCTATCATCCATCTATTTATTCATTATTTCTTTACTCATTCACCTATCTATTCCTTCATTTATTGATCGGCTGATACTTTTGAGAAAGCATGCTCAATTTCTCTTGCATTACTCCTTGTAGGTGACAGCCCCAGTTGGCCTCTTTTAAGATCGTCCTGGAGCAAATCACCTTTCTATCGCTTGGGACATTTTGTTTGTTTCTGTGTCATTGTTGTTATTGTTGAATCTTTGTGTCCCCAGTGCATAGTAAAGGGTCTGACATGGTACAAGTATATATATATATATATATATATATATATATACATATATATATGTATATATATATATATATATATAATTATATAATATATATTTTTTGAATATATATTATTGAATATATAATTATTGAATAGTATGGAATGAAATTAAACTTGTACAGCATATTTCTGATCACTGAAATACAAAATTGAAGTAAGAAAAAATGAGGTGATACTTGCATTGTTATTGTCTCAATGCTTAGGAAGAGATCTTTGACTAACAAAGTGATCTTTTGCATATTCATTTTCAGGAGTCATTGGTTTCCTCTACTTCTTAAAATTTAATTTATGTACAATTTTTGAAAGTTATACAAGGATATGAAAATGATGGAACAATCTAATATTTCTGAAGTTTGAGGTCAAGAGTGATGGCAAAAGAGGAATTGGATAAAATAAAACAACTCTTTTTTTTAATTTTTATTTTTAATTTTTTAATTTTTTTTAAATTTTTTTTTAAATTTTTTAATTTTTTAATTTTAATTCTCCTATACCATGAAAAAAAGATAAGCTTTCACAAAACTATGAAGTAGACAATGTCCTTGTGTGACTAATGTATATGTATGTTTGTATGTATGTATGTATGTATTCACATATTTAAAGATATATGTATATACATGCATATATCTGCATATATGTTTACATATATATAAATTACCAAAGCTAATAGTATTTTATATATATGTGTGTATGTATGTGTGTGTGTGTGTACACACTCTTATATACTCACAGAAGACAGATTGCTCACCCGAGAATAACATAACGCATGACAAATGAGTATACATACATACATACATACAAAAACACATTGTGAAGTTATATATATAGGTCTATTTGTACAGATATGTTCACACATACATAAATATGGGCATAGATATGATCGTTTGAATGGATATATATATATATATATATATATATATATATATATATATATATACACGTATGTTTATACTTTCTTTCAGTGCTCCCTAGTTGCTTCCACAGTGCTTAGGATTCCGTTTGAACAAAAACAGTTTTATAAAGTAATTCATACTATTATGTCAAGTGCCCAGTTCCCAGGAATTTCATAAGATCTTAACATTGTGTGACCTTGGAGATAATTTAACCAAAATTCCCAGCTAAAGCATCTATCGTTGTTCCAATACTCCTTTGATCAACAAATCTACTAAATTTTAACTGAACTTCTCTTTGAATATTTATAGTAATTCATCACTTTCACCAGAAGTTGAAGAACAGCAATCTGAAGTGGGGGTATATCTAATACAAAGAAAAGAGTTATTCTCCTGAAATTTTAAGATTCATGTACAGGTTAGTGGGAAATATATACATATGCATATGCACACATATGTGTTAATATCTACATATACATTCATACATACATGCACATGCATATGTGTATATGTGTGTGTAAAAAGCTCATTCCCGATTACAGGATATGTTCAGGATTTGACATTAAGGATTTAGAAGCATTCCATCAAAAGAAGATGGCACCAAAGTCTTTTTACATTAGCCCTGGTATTTCATTTTTCACCATTCCTCTCAGAGCTAAAAAAGATCACATGATAGGGGTTCTAAATCTGGAGTCCATGGATATTTTAACTAAATATTTTGATAACTTTATTTAATATAATACTTTGCATTTTAAGACCATGACTTTTATTTTATGCATTTAAAAACGTTATTCTAAGAACAGGTCTCTATGCTTGACCAGACTGCCAAAGGGTTCCATGAGAAAAAAAGAGTTTAGCAACCCTGTCAAAGAATCACAGCTATTAAACCAGAAGGGACTTTAGAAATCTTAGGCTCCATTGAGCTTAAAGAGTGCAAACCCTCTATTTTTAAAATGAGGGAACTGAGTCCATGATAAGTAAAGTGACTTGTCCAGGGCTACTGACAAAGTGAGGAGGAAAGCTGAGTTTCAAACCCAAAGCTTCTGATTCCAGCACGTCATTTAAATTCAATTGATGCATGTGATAACTATCAGTAAATAACAGAACCAGACTTTGTTGTTTCAGATCTGATACTGACTACCTCTGTGACCTTGAGCAACTTAATTAACCTTCATGGATCTCAGTTTCTTCAACTGTAAAATGAAATGACTCTTCTAGATAGCTTCTTAGATCCCTTGCAATTCTAAGTCAATGACCCTATGAGAACTATGATCAACCTGCAGAAATTACTATTGGAACCCACTCCAGAAATACAGAAGGTACAAAACAATAAATTACAATGTATATCAATCTACTGCATCACTATTCCCTCAGAAAACATACCTACCATTGTCTCTGAAAATATTTTGGTAAAGGGGGAATCCATTTATTAAAGTATGTAGCTTATGCCAGGCTCTATGCTAAATACTTTGCAAGTGTTATCTCATTTGTTCCTCTTTAATGAAAATTTGTATGACTCAATGCTGTGCATTTGTGTTTTATGTTAGCTATATTAATAAATGGTCTTGTGGTTATTCTTACACTTTTTTAGTCAAAACTTGTCTCTCCTGTAAAGACATAGTTTTTCAGGAAAAGGAATGTGACGCTGTTTGTCAAGGAAAGGAATAAGAGAGAATATCAAACTACAATGATCAATATGTAGCCACTGTACTGTAATGTGCACATGCAACTGTGGAGACTAAGCTTTAAAGGTACAATTTAATTTGGGTCACAGTCTGGTGACTCGAGTCAGCAGATGGATTAGACATGGAAGGTACCAGGAATGAATACAAATGCCAGTGATAGGGTTTCCTCAATATATTCAGGAGCTAAATACAAGTCTAGCATCTAAAGGAATACTAGTCATGTTCTCTCTCTTTTAGAAGTATTACATGAAGAAAACATGAATTGGGAATCATGGGGTCATATATTTAGGGTAAGAGGGGAACCCGGATGCCGTCTTGTTTATGTACTTCATTTTTTCAGTGAGGAAACTAAGGTCAAGAGCACGAAAAGTGATTCAACCCAGGTCACAGTTTGTAAGTAGCAAAACTGAACTTATGTTGTCTGATTCTAAACCCAGTGCCCTATCCAGCCCACAATGGTGCCCTTCAAGTGGCTCAGGGACAGCTAGTTTTGAATCCCAGCTGTGGCACCTTATAGCTATATGATCGTGGATACATCTTTCCTCAGTTTCCTCATTTGTAAAATGGGTACATTAATACCTGTACCATATTACTCATGGGATTTTTGTGGAGGGCTGATTTGCAAACCAAATGTATTCAGCAATGTTAGCTATTAATGAAATCATTTTTATGGCAGTGTTTACCACAGTTAATTAAATCTCTGTTATCCAGCATAGTGAGGGAATAGGATTTCTAGTAAATTAAATATTAATAAAGAGTTGTTCTATAAATCATGTAGTACATGAATTAGAAATTTTCAAACTATTACAGTACAATATAGTTATCATTACAACCACAAAAATCATAATTTATTTTTCCTTGAATTATTCAGAAGACACTTCTAAATCTCCTAGGACCTCGAGGGCTCCATTAGGCACATAACTACCATGTGATATTAAAGATGATACTTTCCCATCTGCTTTGCTTCCACAGCCTAAGGAACTCAAGACCTTTCCAACTGATTTGTAATTAGATCTGTACGTGTTATCTCCCCCATTAGAATGTGAGCTCATTGAGAACAGGGACTGTCTTGCTTTTCTGTTAGTATCTCCAGCACTTAGTACAATGTTTTGCACATGGTAAGCACTTAATATTTTTTTCGTTCATCATCCATCCATCCATCCATCCATCCATTCAAAATACATGCATACATACATGCGTACATACATTTATGTTACTAGAAAAGTTCAGCAAAAATGCTTTATAGAATACAACAGAGTTTCACTTATGACTTCTCTGTAGACAACTCCCACTTTTCTCTCAGGAGCAATAATCTTTTATACCTAACTACCTGCTGGAAATATATATTTATTTCCAAAAACAATTGTTAATTACCTACTATGTGTAATACACTACACTGAGCTGTGTGAATTCAAAGAAAAAATGGCACAGCACTGGCCTTTGCTCTATTTGTCAGACATCAAATGTATACATAGGATCATTAAAGATTATTTGATGATTTGAGAAGGAAAGTGTGCCAACAATGCAAACGACTTGAAAAGACTTTTCTTTAGAAAGTGGAATCCACCCTAACTCTTCAGAGGAGGTAAAAGTTTTAAGAAAAGAAAATGAGGGGGCACTTCTTGTACTCTAGACATGGGATGCAACCTGGACAAGTACACTGTGATATGAGATGATGAGTCAAGCTAATCAATAATTCTGTCTAGAAAACAGAGTGCATGAAGAGGACTGATAGGAAATGTCTGAAAAGGTAGGTGTAAACCAGATTAGAAAGAACTTAAATGGTATGCTAAAGAGTTGTATTTTATCCCAGAGGCAAAAGGAGTTAATGTATACATATTCTTAACCAGAGGAGTGACATGCTTCATACTGGATTTTAGGAATATTAGTATCTTTTGGGAGAATAAATTAGAGTGGAGAGAGTCTGGATGCTGGAGGACTACTTAGCACTTTATCATTACAATCCATACAACAGGCCCTAAAACAGGGCAATTATAACTTGAAAGGATAGGATTGATACAAGAAATATTATGGACATAGACATGGACATGGAATGATAGCACTTGGCTGCTAATTGCCTGGGTGGAGTGAGGAAAAAAGCAAGAGTTAAGTATGATTCAAATGTGAAAAATATGAGTCACTATAGGAATGATGGTACCTTCAATAGAAATAGAAGTTTCAAGAGGGAGTGAGTTCCATTCTGGATATGTTTTCTCATTGCAAAATGAGGGAATTGGACTAGAAAGCCTATATAGTCCCTTTCAGTTATAAGTCTATGACCCTTTGATCCTGTGATGCCATGTGGAGGTTTTGATGTCAATAGCCAAATTCAGGTAGCTATGGCAGTCAGGACATTGATAATATGTTATTCAGGCTTAAGAGAGATTAGCACAGGATATATAGGTTTTAGCACCATTAGCATAGAAAAAAAATAATTACACCTATGGACCTTGACAAAGTCACGAAGTAACAGAAGGTAGAAAATGAGAAGGTAGCCAAGAACAGAGGGATGAAGGAAACCCAAATTTGGTAGGTAGGAGAAGGACAATGAAATAACCCTATTTTTTAATCATCTAATTTAACTTCAAGTTCAAGACATCTAAAGTTTTACTCATCATCTTTCTTTCAAAATACTCTGTTCTGTCTGCTATCCAAAATACATATAGAATAAAGACAAATTCATGAGAAAAAAACGTTTATCAATTGGATAAATGGTCAAAGAATATAAACAGCTCTTAAAGAATTACAAACCATTAATAAACATATGGAAGGCTGTATTGAATCACCAAGCATGAGAAAAATGCAAATAAATGATTTTTCTCACACTAAATAAATTGGTATATATGACAATAAAAGATATTAATGAGGTTAAAGAAAAATACACTAACCTGTAATTGATGGGGCTATGAAATAGTACATTATGGAAAGTTATTTGTAATTTTCAAATTGTTAAAATAACACACTTTTGTGGAGAGATGCTGCTGGGAAAACATACACCTGCACGATTTTGTATCATTGAGTATTCTGTCTTCCTGGATCTCTCTTATATGATTTTCACCTCCAAATTAGTGTTGTGTTGCCATACTTCTTCAACCTCTCTGGCTTTCAGCCCCCTGAAGCTAGGTGACAAGGAGATCTGAGTTCAAATATTGCCTTGAAAACTTACTATCTGGATGACCCTGAGCAAGTTAGTTAACCGCTGTCTGCCTCAGTTTCCTCATCTGTAATATTAGAATAGTAATAACTCATTTTACCCAGGTTGTTGTGAAAATAATATGCGATAA
>JAQQSK010015959.1:0-10603 GCA_028658325.1 Potorous gilbertii | reverse complement strand
GAAAATAGCACCTTGAAAAATAGGCTAACTCAATTGGCAAAAGAGGTTCAAAAAGCCAATGAGGAGAAGAATGCTTTCAAAAGCAGAATTAGCCAAGTGGAAAAAGAGGTGCAAAAGCTCACTGAAGAAAATAGTTCTCTCAAAATTAGAATGGAACAGATGGAGGCTAATGACTTTCTGAGAAACCAAGAAATCACAAGACATTTCCTTCAATTCATCTCTTTCCTCTAAGGTCAATCTTCGCAAGGAAATTGTTCTCCAGCTTTAATGGAGACACAAATTTTGAGTCAGACTCCTTTCAGCAGGCATGAGACAGGAAATGCAGGTTCCTTGAGTCATTCTGAGGGCTCATCTCATTCATTTTTAAGTTGAAAAAATAACAGACTTCTGAGTAATGACCCCTACCCCAAGTCTGTGCCTCAGTTACTCAGAGTGAAGAGAGAAGAAGAGCTGGCATTCAAAGGTCAGGGCATCCTTTCTACCATTTTCTTCACAGAGTCAGTAAAATGGAAATGTTTGCATGAATTTTATACTGATTGAACCCCTTAGAAAACATTTTCCCAAAGACCAAAGGTGAAAATGCACAATCACCCGATGATCTTATCAATGCAAGCATATCATGCAAGTCTTTTCCTCTTCAAGTTAGACATGTCCAGTTCTTTTTATTGATCTGTAGCACAGGCAGGGTATACACTCTCCTCACCAAAATGTAACCTGAAACTGTGGTACTCACTATGTCAATGATCCTCATCCCTCTCCAAGCTATCATTTCTCTCATCTTCTCTGTTCTCTGTCTGTCTCTTTCTGCCCTATCTATCTGTATCTCTCTGTCTGACTCTGTCTCTTATCCTTCCTCAAGAAGGACTAGATCACTTTGTACACAGTAACAGGATTATTCTATCATGAACAACTGTGAATGATTTAGCAATTCTCAACAATATAAACAATATAATACAATTTTGAAAGATTTATGATGCAAAATGTTCTTTATCCCCAGAGTAAGAGCTGATGAAGTTTGAATGCAGATGAAAGCAAACTCTTTCTTCATTTTTCTTGGCATCTTTTCTCTGTGTTTTTGTTGACTGAATAACCCACATGGATACATGTTTACTAGGACTGTACAAGTATAACCTATATCCAATTGCTTGCCTTATCAATTAGGAAGGTGAGGGGAGGAAGGAAGGAAGTTTGGAACACAATTTAAAAAAAATGAATCTTAAAATTGCTTTGGGTATAATTTAGGATTGTTTGGCAACAAAATGATTTTCAGAAAGTAAAATATTAACTTAAAAGAGTGAATTTGGTGGATTTTATACATCATCAAATTTCCTTCCAGCACTCCTTCCATTTTCTGTTCTAGAGAATGGAATCTCATGTAATCAAAATGTTTTACCAAAATTGTGACAATTATCAACAAATTAAAATTGTTTGATAATTTCTGCTATGTCTCATACCCAAATAACTCACTTTAAATAAGTAGGGTTTTTGTTTTCCATCATCATCTTTCTTTAGATCCATTTTTGTTTTTTTCTTTTTATTTGTATTCCCTTTTGATAGTTTCATGGGTATTATTTCCACTTACATTTTTAATTCAGTTTACATATTATTCACTTGCCTTGGGTTACTTTACTCTGTGTGAGACTGTAAGTCTTGCCATGCTTCTTTGCAGTCAGCTTTTATTTCAGTGCCATATAGTTCCATTACTTTCTTGTGCCCTGATTTATTTATCCATTCCCTAGATGGCAGGTGCTTCCTTTGTTTTCAATTCTTTACTGCCCTGAAAAGTACTACTGACATCATGGACTCTTAAACGTGAAACATTTCCTCAGTAATTCAAGTAAAAGTTGGAATTACCATAACCATTATTGACTGGAAGAGAACAAGAAGTCAAATCAAATATAATAGTATGGTTCACATGATCAACAAGATGAAGGATGCAACGTTTTTCTAATCTCTTCCTCCCCTCCAGCTTCTCCAAAACAAACAAATTATGAGTCAACTATAAAGTGAATTCAGTTTTCTCTATGATTTAGGACAACTGGAATCCTAAAGGTTAAAGAAGCCAGACAAATGATGAACTGACTTCTATCTTAAGCTCACTCAGTACCCCGTCCTCACCTCCAATACTAAGGCAGTAAGATTGCACTTAGCCAAACCAAGAATCTGGTCCAAAACCCTAATACAGGGGGTTGCAATAAAATCCAACAATGCTATGGATATCCCTGCTCTAGGCTATGAAAATATAGCTAGATCTGTGGAAAGTGTTCTCCATATGCAGAGGCTTATTGAATCTACAAAGTCAGTGCCAAACCACCATTACAGATGATATTTGCTAGGAGGCAGCATTATGCTCTACACCTCTGAAGCAGAGTCAGAGATTTAGGTGGAAGAAACTTGTCTTGGCTTGAAATAAGGCTCAATAATACATCCCATCTCTAACTACTCACATATCCTTAGAGAATCAAATTACAGAAATCAATATTACTGCTGTAGCTCTCTGACTGTTGCTACTGGGCCAGAGAAGTGAAAAATTGCAGGAGTACTACAAGAAAAAGGAAGCATTCCCTATACATGGAGGGTAGTGGGAAAAATGAGTGGCATTGAATTATGGCTGAAGTAAAGAGTTCAGCATTAAGCTGAGGTCAGTTTTGTTCACCCAAAAGTCACTTTAGGCAGAAACTAAGACTGGTTATCCATGAATTACCCAGCATGGGAGAAAATTGGCATGCTTGGGGATCTAGTCTTCTAGGAAACCACAATCAGTTGTGAAACAGTCAGACAGTGAAGAATTGGAGAAAATTATTCAAAAAACCCTTAATTTGTCATATTTTCTTTATAAAATCAGACAAATTATAACAAAATTCTTTAAGACTCACAAAATGGTAAAGAATCTCAAGGAAATAATGAAAAAATGTGGTGACAAAGGAGACCTCAGATCTGTACCAGTACAGTTCCAATAGAGTACCAGATTTGAAATTATAGAACACAGTGTATGTGTTCATTCTTTGTTGCTGAAGAAGACCATGCCATCAGAGAAATAATGACATGACTTGCACTTGACTTTGTGTTTTTGAGTGAAGGAGGGCTGTGCTGGTCACCAGCCTCACTTCTCCTCCAGAGCCATCTGAATCCAGTGACCAGATATTCATTAGGATCACTGGAGATGACCCATGATGAGGCAACTGGGGTTAAGTGACTTGCCCAAGACCAAACAACTAGTGAGTGTCAAGTGTCTGAAGTGAGATTTGAACTCATGTTCTCCTGACTCCTGCACTGGTGCTCTATCCACTGTACCACCTAGCTGCCTGAATACAGTAGCAAGAAAGAAGAAGACTCAAAGATATTAAAGAAAAACAAATAAAACAATAGGTAACTATTAACAGTACAAATAAATAGGACTTCCAGATTTCTCAAACAAATGCTGACATAAAATAAATACTTCAAAACAAATGAAAGTAATCTAACACAATTAGAAGGAGAACCATGCAGAATATAAGGAAAGCTTCTAACCTTAATACATTGTTTCTGAGCAGTTAAAAAACAGAAATGAGAAATACAAATGCAGAATTGATGATTTGCATGAGGAAATATAAAAGGACAGTAATATATCTGGGTGACACTCTCTTACCAATGAAAACAGTGTCTGTAAAGAAGAATGAAGATAGAGAAAACACCTAAGAAGAAAGAATATAAGTACAAATGTCATCAGCTCCATATGCTTAGGAAAATGCGAGACTGTATCTAGCTTTGAACAGCTTGATTTTTAAAAAATGATATAAAATAATGGCATCCTCCTCCAATAGAAATCAATTTTGAATGGTTATACTTTCCCCGCTAACATATTAGCATAGCTCAGACCACATTCTGGAGTTTTGATTGCCCTCATATACCCTAGAGACAGTGAGTTGTATACCTCTAGTATAAAGTATGAAGATTAAGTAGAAGTTCAGAGTTACTTTAAAATGCATTTCTCATTCTTAGTGATTTGGAGCAATATTTCACAAGGTTTGGCATGGTTTAGGTTTATTTAGAAAATTTGCACACATATACTTTGGCCATTTGTCTGTTAAGAAATGGGTCTTATTATTATATATTTCTGTCAGCTATCCAAATATCTTGGATAACAGCTTCCTATCATAGTAACTTACTCTAAACATTCTTTTTTGGTAGTAAATTGGTTTCCCTCCCATTCTAACAGACCTGATTTGTTCAGTAAAAGGCTTTCAATTGTCCTGGTGAGCATTTTCTCCCTCTGCTGGAGTGCTCCTATCCAGATTCTTAGCCCAGTATCCAGTCATCTCACTCTCTGCCTCCTTTTCTGTCATAAGCTGGACAAGATGACTTGTGGTGATTTGCTTCCCTTGGATGTCTCCACCAAGATTTTGTTTGCTATATATTTTCCTTTGCAGGAGCTTAGAGGGCAACTTGTATGTCCTACGAGTCTTCTGCTCTGCAAAACTGACTCCACCTCCCCATGTATTCTTTGCTGCTCTTTGTAGTATGTGGCATGGACTACTGATAAAAAATTTCGACCAGAACATTTTCCAATTTACTGGTTTTATTTGAGATACGAAAGGGATTCTTTGCCTCAGTTGGTCTGTGTCACATTTTACTACTTTATTGTGCTGCTGTGCATAATAAGGTCAGTGATCAACTTTTATTTCTAAACCACTCCCGAGTCATTTTGGTGAATTCTTTATTGAATTATTTCAGATATGATCCTATAAGGTGTCTACCATAACCACATTTCCCTCATTATTTCCCTGATTCTTCATCTTTTTCTGTAACTCTTGAAAGATTTTATTTTAACTTGACTAATTTTATAAAGAAATCCTTGTAATTTTCTTGATATGTAAATGTCCTATTAAGCATATAAAGGTTTCTTTATTGAATTTGTTATTACATTAGCAAGGTTCAGTCATGAGCCATTTATAGATAGCATAGGGTAATTAATTGAAAGCAAATAATTTCAGGAAGGCCATTATTCAAACCTCATTCCTCAACATATTGGCTCTATCACATCAGGCAAATCATTTAACTTTTCAATCTTGTAGGCAATTTTTTAAGACTCTAAGTTCCACAGGAGATTGGCAGGTGTATTGAGAGATGTAATTTCCCTATCTGGATTACCCTATACTATACCAATGAAGTCACTAGCCAAGTCATTAATCCAATGATTAAAGCCTGTATTTAATTTTATTTCTGGGTACAGAGAGTTCCTTGGTACAGACTCTCAGATAATTTATATATTCTCTAGCCACTTGGAACAGAAGCTCTTTATTCTACCTATTGAGTTTCATTCATAATATAAAGAAAGACTAAGGCTTCCTTGGATTGATTTTGAATCCAGAAACCTAATCGAAATTACTGTTTTCATTAACTTTTAAAAATTTCATTCTCTGTGATTCACCAATTATAACACAATTTCAAAGAAAATATTAATTCCTTTGACAGTTCTTTGCCTATGTTTATCACCTCAGCTTTTTCTTATTTTAATACCAGTACTTCTAGAACTATATAACATCATAGAAGTGAAAAAAAGCATAATCTTATTTTAAGTCAATAAGCGTTTATTATTCACTTACTGTGTGCCAGGCGCTGTGCTAAGTTCTGAGAATATAACAAAAGACAAGAGAAAGTGTGCCTCCCCTTAACCCGGTCAGAGGGTAATGAGGGAGACAATATGCAGACAAGTGTGTAGACCCAGAAAATTCACAGTTAATTAAATCTCAGAGGGAAGGTAATGAGAACAAGAACACTTGGAAAAGGTTTCTTGCAGCAAGTGCTTGAAGGAAGTCAGGAAATTCAGGAGAGTGGGATGAGAAAGCAAATCATTCTAGATGTTGGAAGAGTCAGTAGAAACGAACAGTCAGGAGATGGGGTGTCTGGAGCAAGAAACATCTAGGAGGCCATTGTGATTGAATCTTAAAGTTCATTACATTGAATAAGGTTCAGGAAGACTAGATATGGGAAAAAGTCAGATCTGAAAAGGCTGTATAACTCAAAAATATTTTGTATTTGATTCGGGACGGATAGAACGTTACTGGAGATTATTTTATAGAAGAGCAACATGATCAGATCTCAACTCAGCATGATTATAGTCATAGATGAGTAGAGGATGGATGAGTGAGAAAAGACTTAGGGTGAATGGTAAACCAGAAAGGTCATGCAACAATCCAAGTACGAGATAACAGAGTCTGGTTCCATGGTGTTCCCCCTTCCAGATGAGGTGCGATCTTATATGAAAGGTATTACAAAGTGTTGCAAGTGAAATTTAAACAAAAAAATAAAACAAATAGCTCTCAAAACAGATGCTATTTTATTAACAGGGACATGTTACCTGTGAATAAAAGCATTAATGCTTTTAAGGCTCTGCCTCTGACCACAATCCCTGAGCAAAAGGACTGCTCCCCCTTTACAGATTTTTGGGGATACAGAATGAAGAACAGAACAGAATAGGTGATAATGCAGTGTGTGTATGGGGGAAGGTGATTGATTACAGAACTGAGGCACAGGGAATATACTTGGAAGTTTGGTAATGAAGGATTAACAATTACCCCACTATATATGTGTTCATAAGGCTTGTCTTCACAGGTAGACTCCCATAGAGTTTATGTTTTCTATACTTGTTTTAAATGAATTTCTCCTTCTATCATTTGCTGTTGGGCTTTGTTCATAATATATAGAAATGCCAAGGATTTATGTGAGCCTATTTTATATCCTATTCCTTGGCTAAAATTGTTTATTATTTCAAGTATTTTTTTATTTGATTCTCTAAGTATATCATACAATCTGCAGAGTGATAGCTTACTTTCTTCTTAGCCTATTCTAATTCCTTCAATTTCTTTTTCTTTTCTCATTGCCAAAGGGAACTTTTCTAGTACCATATTGAATAAGAGTGATGACAGTGGACATCCTTGTTTCACCCCTGATCTTACTGGGAATGTTTCTAGCATATCCTCATTACATATAATGTTTGCTCATGGCTTTCAATAGATACTACTTAGCATTTTAAGGAAGATTCCATTTATTCCTATGCTTTCTAGTGCTTTTAATAGGAATGGGTGTTGTATTTTGTCAAAAAGCTTTTCCTGCATCTTTTGAGATAATATTATGATTTCTGTGAGTTCTGTTGTTGATATGGTCTATTACAGTGATAGTTTTTGTAATAATGAAACAGACCTGCATTTGCGACATAATTCCTACCTGGTCAAATTGCATTATCCTCAAGATAAGTAATTATAATCTATTTGCTAATATTTAATTTATTCATTATTTGTGTCTGTACTTATTAGGGAAATTGATCTATAATTTTCTTTTTCTGTTCTGGCTCTTCCAGGTTTAGGTATCAGCACCATGTTTTATCACAAAAGGAATTTGGTAGGACTCCTTCTTTGTTTATTTTATGAAATAGTTTACACATTATTGGAATTAAATTTTATTTAAACGATTATTAGAATTGACTTGCAAATCTATCTGGCACTGGTGACTTTTTCTGATGGATTTCATTGATGACATGTTCAATTTATTTTTTTCTGAAATGGAAATGTTTAAGTATTTTATTTCCTCTTCTTTTAATCTGGGCAATTCATATTTTTAAAAAATATTCATCCATGGGGGCAGAGCCAAGATGGCAGAGTAGAAAGATGCACATCTGCAGGCTCTCCCCACACAGTCCATAAAATACCTGTAGAGAGGCATCCTCAACAAATTCTGGAGCAGCAGAAGTGGAGAACAACAGAGTGGAGGATATTTCCAGCACAAGGTGACCTTAAAGGCCCATGGGAAACATCTGTTGCACCAGACAAGGAGTGGAGCCCAGCCCAGCCTTGGCCATTTGGGGTGGCATGATTTTTGGAGGAGGACACCTCAGGGGTGAAATCTCCAGTAGTAATGGCAGTGGTTCAGAGATCCCTCAACCCACAGGCACCAAAGGTCAGTGACAGGGTTTTTTCAGCTGGCAGGGAAGGGAGAAGGGCCTTCCTGTAGCTCTGGCTTCAAGCAGCAGCCCACAGAGGCCACGTTGGGCAGGTGGCAGCAGTTCCCACACCATCCCCTACAGCAGCCTGTATCCATTGTTGGATTGTAAAACCCCTTGAGGCACTGAGAAGCCAACTCTTACCTCAGCCCTGTGTAGAGGCCCTGAGGGAACTGATCATTACCTTACACTGAATGGCGGCCCTGCCTACGCAGCTTATCTGAATCTCAGCCTCCAGTGGTGTCTTGGGGGAACTGGAGGCCAGGTGACTGTGGAAAAAAAACTTTGCTAAGATTCTGGGCACAAAAATCACTCCCTACTCCCAGACCAGTGTACACGCTTGATTTGGCACCTTGGAGCAACTGAGATCTTACGGATCCCCAGAGTATACTCTACTCTTGCCAAAGGACTGAAAATTCAAGTAATTAATTGGGAAAATACCCAAAATAGGGAAAAAAAATAAGACCATAGAAGGTTACTTTCTTGGTGAACAGATATCTTCTCCCATCCTTTCGAATGAGAAAGAAAAATGCTTACCACCAGGGAAAGACATAAAAGTCAAGGCTTCTGTGTCCCAAATATCCAAAACAAATATTCAATGTACTCAAGTCATGGAAGATCTCAAATAGGTTTTGAAAATCAAAGAAGAGAGGTAGAAGAAAAACTGGGAAGAGAAATGAGAGAGGTGCAAGAAAAGCATGAAAAACAGGTCAAACACCTTGCTAAAGGAGACCCAAAAAATGCTGAAGAAAATAACACCTTTAAAAACAGGCTAACTCAATTGAAAAAAGAGGTTCAAAAAGCCAATGAGGAGGAGAATGCTTTAAAAAGTAGAATTAGCCAAATGGAAAAGGAGGTTCAAAAACTCACTGAAGAAAATAATTCTTTAAAAATTAGAATGGAACAGATGGATGCTAATGGATTTATGAGAAACCAAGAAATCACAAAATATTCATCCATTTCAGTAAGATTGTCACATTTATTCTTATGCATTTGGGTAAAATAACTCCTGTTTTTTAAATTTTCTCTTAATTTGTGGTGAATTCACAATTTTCATTATTGATACTGGTAATTTAATTTAATTTTTTCTTTTTTTTTTAAAATCAAAATAACCAAAGATTTATCTGTTTTATTGCTTTTTCATCAAATCAGATTGGTTTAGTTTATTAGTTCAGTATCTTTCTTAATTTCAATTTTATTAATTTCTCTTTCAGTTTTCAAAATTTCTGATTTAGTTTTTAATTAGGGATTTCTACTAGGGTTTTTTAAAGTTTTTTTAGTTGAATGCCCAATTTATTCATCTCCTCCTTCCCTATTTTATTCCTATTGTACTCAGAGACAGAAAACTTCCCTTAAGAACATCTTTTGCTGCATCTCATAAGTTTTGGCATGTTTTCTCGTTGTCATTCTCTTGTACGAAGTTATTGATTGTGTCTATGATTTGTTGACTGACCCAATCCTTTTTTAAGATTAGATTCTTTAGTTTACTATTGATTTTTAGTCTAACTTTCCATGACCCCTTATTACATATATTTTTTTATTTCACTATGATCTGAAATCAATGTATTTAATACTTCTGCCTTTCTGCATTGGACTGTAAAGCTTTTATGCCCTAAAACATGGTCATTATTTTGTGAAGATGCCATGTAAAATTGAGAGAAAGCTATGTTCATTTCTATCCCTATTCAGTTTCCTTCAGAGGTCAACCATTATCTAAGTTTTCTAAAATTGTTAACCTCTAAAACTTGTCTCTAATTAGAGTTGAAGTCTTATATTTCCTGTTTGTGTCTTGATACTAAGATCCTGTTTTTATCTCTTTCTAATGAATTTTGTTGACAATATACAGAAAGGCTCAGGAATTCTTGCTTCTTTTATATTCCGAAATTTGCCAATGTTGTTATTTCTATTGATTGTCTTTTAAGAAATGCATTATTTATTTATTTTTTGATTTCAACATTCATTTCCACAAAATTTTGAGTTGCAATTTTTCTCCCCACCTCTCCCCTCCCCTCATCCTATAATACTTAGAATTCCGATTACCTTTCCCTCAATGTATCACACCCCACCCTTCCCTTAGCCCTATATCCTCTCTTTTGTTGTGGGGCAGGATAAATTTCTATACTCCATTACCTGTGTTTCTTATTTCTCAGTTATATGCAATAATAATTCCAAATATTTGTTTCTAATATTTTGAACTCCAACTTCCCTCACTCTCCTCCTCCCTACTCATCCCCACTGAGAAGGCAAGAAATTTAATAAAGGCTATATATGTGTCGTTTTCCAAAACACTTCCATAATAATCATGTTGTTTAATACTAACTATATTGCCCTCTATCCTACTTTAAGCCCCCTTCTTTGTTTTAATCCTAGTTCTTTTGACTTATGGAATATCATATTCTAACCCCTTTGATCCCCTAATGTAGAAGCTGCCAGATCTTGTGTTCTCCTGATTGTATTTCCACAATACTCAAATTGTTTCTTTCTGCCTGCTTGCAATAGTTTCTCCTCAACCTGGGAACTCTGAAATTTGGTCCCAGTATTCCTAGGAATTTCTCTTTTCGAGTCTTTTTCAGGAGGTGATTGGTGGATTCTTTCAATATTTGTTTTATCCTCTGGTTCTAGAAT
>JAQQSK010015958.1:0-10603 GCA_028658325.1 Potorous gilbertii | reverse complement strand
GACCATTGTGACCTGGAACATTCCTGTATGCACAGACCATTGTGACCTGGGACATTCCTGTATGCACAGACCATTGTGACCTGGGACTTACCGTAACTGCATACCTTCCCAAACCATAAACTTTCCTTTGATGGATCTGTCTTTTACTTTCCCCTCTCTCTTTCCTAACTGAGCTATAGATATAAAAGCAGCTTGTAGAAGCAATAAAGTAGAGACTTGCTCAACACCCATGCCTCCGTAGTCTCTCTGACCCCGTTCCCAGACCACTGCGTCTCCCCAGGCTGCCGCCTTCCCGAGCTCTGCTCCCACTCCGGCTGTGTCCACTCTCGGTACCCCGTTGAGACCCCGCCGGGCGGGGTCAGCTGCTGAGACCTTTATGGGGCTCTTTCTACCTTTGGTATCCACCTGTTCCACCCAACTCTTCTGGCTCCAAGAAGCTGTGGCATGCACAGTGGCCACACCCTGGTAAACTGTTTCAGCAGACTGGCCAAACCAGGTTGAGGGTAACCAAGCGGTCTCAAACCCATTGGTGAGTTAGGGGGGAGTCTACCCAACAATCATAATATCAAACTGAAGTGAGGGGTGGGGGGGGGTGTTAATCTTTCTGGCCAATCAGAACAAGACGCAGCTATGTTGCTTGAGATTTTGCTCCATCATTCTGTTAATTACCATAAAAAACTCTACCTTCCCTCCCCTGTGGACTATTAAAGAGTCACTGACCCCATTTACTGGACACAGCTAGCCTTGCTAATAAAATAAGCTTTGCTGCCTCGGTCAGCTTTTATTTCTATTATAACAGAATACTGATTTAGGGGTCAGAAGACTTGGGTTCCATTCCCACTTCTGACTCTTACTACCTGTGTGACCTTGGCCAAATCAGTCAATGTCTTTGCCTCAGTTATCTCTTCTATAAAATGAGGGAGGTGGTCTAAATCAGGAATTCTTAATCTTTTTTTTGTGTCATGGACTCCTTTGGCAGTCCGGTGAGGTCTATGTACCCCTTCTCCGAATAATGTTTTTAAATTAAAATACATAGGATTATACAGAAAACTAATTATATTGAAATGTAGTCTGTTAACAAGAACATTATGATCATGTGAGATCTACTGAAGTAGTGATGACTATAAATGATATTTTAAGATTTTTAATAAATATGTGATAAGCTATATTTCAATGAGTTATTTATGAAAATATGTAATTTTTTCCTATCCAATTTCCCAGCCCCCCTGAAATTTATACATGAACCCCTTGGGGATCTTTGGCCCCTGGACTGGATAATGCTATAATATTTTTTGGCCTAAACTGCTTGTTTTGACCACTTTCATTCCATAATGTGTAACTGGTACATTATGAATTCAGCTTGTGTTGTTGTTCAGTTATATCCAACTCTTTGTGACCCCATGTAGTGTTTTATTGGCAAAGATATTAGAATGGTTTGCCATTTCCCTCTCCAGCTCACTTTACAGATGAGGAAATGAGCAAGACAGGGTTAAGCAACTTGTCCAGGTCCACATAGCTAGTTAAGTGTCTAAGGCAGCCTTTGAACTCAGGTTTCCAGACTTGAGGCCCAGCACTCTATTCTAGGCACCAACTACCTGCCCCATGAATTCATCACTTGAGTATACAAAGAAAAATGAGTCTCAATTTTTTCAAGGGTATAGTTGTCAAGAAAAATAATATGTAAAAATGTTTCTGAGAGTAGCAAATCACCTCTAAAGCTGAGGAGACACACTAGTGTCATTGTATTTCAAAGAAGATCAAGGCTTTAAATTTCATTAAGGTCAATGTCCCCTAGCTAGAGGCTTTACCATGATCCTGGCTAACTGCATGGATTGTAGACTGATAAATAACTCACTTCTAGCTTTCCTAGCATAAAAATGCTTTGATTTTTTTCGAGCAGGATGTGAAAATTCACATTTAAAGCTGATATAAGGGAAGAGAAGAGGTAATGAATACAAGAAAAAGCTCCAATTAAATAACAGCTTTTAAAATATTCTGTACCAGAAAAAAAAATCCAAAAACAAATTCACCCTTGTTTGTTTTATGAGACATTGGATTTTAGGCCCATGAGGTGTCTCAATTCTAGAAAATGGAATTACCAAGAATAATTAAACATCAGTAAGAATTTAATAACAATCTTGCATATAGTCAACAGTTGGGCTGGTTTTTCTGCCCTCAAGGACCTAACTGGAGAGAGAAAATTAACATTTGTGAAGCAGAGAGTGAGTAATAAACTGTTCAGTAATGACTAAAGATGAGATCAGGATGAAGAGAGCACAAAGAATGGGAACAGAAATAGAAGTTTTCATTCTACCATACAACTTGTCTGGCAAAGATACTTTCTAGTAATATTTGGACAATACTTTCTGGCTCATGATTTTGGAGCACTATGCAAACAATTTTAAAATAATAAAACTCTCCAACCCCTTGCATCCCAAAGCCTAAGAATGAGCAAATAGAAGCTTAGAAAGTTAAACAAAAAACATTTTGCCATGGCAAGAGCCTGACTAGCCAGTACTAGTTAGTAATGGGATGCTTATCTAAATTCCTTTCTTTTAAGGCAGTCCTCTAACCAACCAATTATACTTCCTTTTCTTACAGACTCCCACAATAACTAAAACAGGGTCCTAGAGCACTGCTTTACCACTAGAAGATTAACATTTCAATGGAAAGAGCATGCAGCTACCTAGGTACTCCATTATTTTCAGTCTCTCCTATTAGAAATCTTAAGGTCCTTGTAGTTGGCAACTTTTTTGCTTTTTCATTGCATCGTTAGTGCTTAACATAGCGCTAATGGATGAATCAACATTTGTTGATTGACTGGCGGGGGTAACTGCTGGAATAAACTTATCAATCAATAAGTACTGATAAAGCTCCAGTCACTGACCCACCAGTTAGTCAACAACCATGGTTGACTACGTGCCAGGGACTGTGCTAGAGGCTGGGGGTACAAGTACAAAGAATGAGCCAACATTTGCTCCCAAGGAGCAGTATTCTAATGGGGAACACAAGTGTGTGTGTACATATACACATATAAAGTTAATAAAGACATCATACATGTATATACAATATACACTGTAAGAGGAAGATCTGGAGAGAGAGAAGAGCGGAAAGGAGGGGAGACGACAGGACAGGGAAACGGACACAAAGTGAGGACTATGCAGAGGAAAGGGGGGAAGGAGAGAGAGAGTTGGAGGGAGAGGAAAAGACAGGAAGAGGAGAGGGGAGAAAGACCGAAAGTGGGGGGAGAGAATGCAGAGAAAAGAGGGGAAAAGGAAAAGCGACAGAGAAAAAAGAAAGAAGACGAAGAGAAAAAGAGCAGAGGAGGGGGGGGAGAGAGGGAGAGAGAGGGAGAGAGAGGGAGAGAGAGGGAGAGAGAGAGAGACAGAGAGAGAGAGAGAGAAAACACGGGGGGCAGGGCCAGGCAGAACCGTTATCCATGGGCCGAAGGAGCTTATACCCCCATAACCGAAGTCCAGCTCTTCAGGCCAGGCCACAGTGTCACTCAGTAGACCTTCTCCGGGCCCGTCCGCCAGCCCCGGGCCCCTGAGGGCGCAGTCGCCTCCGGGGGGGGTTGGGGTACTCCCCGGTCCCAGGCAGGGCCGTACCCCAGAACTCTGGGGGGAGGACAGCCCAGGTCGCAGAGCTGTTGCGCTACCGGGGCCAGGGGCAGGCCCGGGCGGGCTCCCAGGGGAAGGACGCTGGGGGGGCGGGGCAGGGAGCTTCCCGTCCCGGCCTGGGCCAGCTCGGGGCTCGGGCCCCCTCCGGCATCCTTCCCGTCCCCTAAGCCCGGGCGGAAGCAGCCAGTGGCGCAGCGGGGGTCGGGGTGGGGGTGGGGCGCGGCGGGTTCTGCACCCACCTGATAACACAGGATGGTCTGCTGGACCAGCCGGGCGTACCCGTCCAAACGGACTCCCGAGTTGCTCCTGCTCCTCATCTCGGGGATCGCCCCCCCAACCCCAGCGCTCGGGCCAGGAGAACGCGGGAGCGCACGCGCACGCGCACGAGCCAGAGCGCGCGGGAGGAAGGGCTGGCTGCGCACGCGCGCTCGTTGCCCCCGGGCTCGCGGCCCTGCCCGGCCGGCTGCGGGCGGTGACCCTCGCCGGGTCCAGCCCGGAGGCTGTGGCGGCCGCCGGGCCCTGCGCGGGGGGCAGTAATAACGAGCGTGCACACGCCCCCGAGGCGCTCGCTTGCGCCCCCGCACCGCGCCGCCCAGGGGTGCTCTCGTCCCCACTTTCCAGCCGCGGCTGCCCCTGCTGCACCGGAAGAGAAGCTTGTTTTAACTGGAATGGCCAGAATTTTGGACGCGGCCACGGTGGGCGTTGATTTTGTTTCGCTCCGACAGGGCTCTGTTTCTTTTTTTCTTTCTGGATAAGAGACGGGGAGACAGTAAATACTGGTGAATTCAAAATAAGGTTTGTTTAAAGTGGGGGAGCAGGAGGGGTGCAGAACTTGGCCTTGCCCTGCGGGTGCAGAGCTGCCATTGCTCCAGGTCAACGGCAGCGCATTGGGGGGGTGCTGAGGCCGCCGCCGGGGTGCCCCGTCCCCCCGACCTGCAGCCCCGCCGAGGAAAGGAGCCTCCCAGAGAACCGCCGAGTTCCGGACCTTGTGAAAAGGTCGGAGCCGTTAGAACATTTCGTTTCCAAATACCAGACTCCAAAGAGGCATGAAAAGAAAGAGAAAACTGGTTATTTAACGATGGGCAAACTATTTCCATCCCCGTATGGGCGTTACCTGCCTCTGAACGAGCCCCTGAGAAGGCCCAGAGCTCCCATGGCATCCCGGGCCATCTCCGGCCATCCTGATGTGTGGGTGACCCAGATGGCTCCGGAGGAGACGGTGAGATGGTGGACGAGGGCAGAGTCATGTCGTGGTTTCTCTGATATCATCGTCTTCTTCAAGGACGAACACAGATTGCTAACAAGGCTGACTCCCAAGAAGCCCCCAAACTTGGCAGCCTCTCCCACAAAAACTCCACCCTCCTATACCCTCAATCCTCTGAACAAAGGAAAAAGCAATCTTTGGAAACCTGGCCAGGGAGGGCACCCGAAAGCTCACTTTCCAGTATCTGACCTCCCAAAGGCTGTGGCTAATGGCTACAAGCAGCCTAAGGCTCAACCTCTGAGTCCCAGGTAGAGGAGGAGAAAAGAGCTGGAGCCACTGCAGTATCCATCACACCCAGATCTCCCCTTAAGAATGGGAGGAAGAAGTAAGGGCTATGTTGCAGCCCTACCAAACCTCCTGCCTCGTCTTGCGACCTGCTGGGGAAGAGAGAGGGTTTTGCATACCAGGAGCTTTTTGGGTTTTCTTAGAAGAGAGTATCTTTTACAACAGGTTAGTTGTACTGCAAGCCCCATAAAACCTTGAAAGCAAGGGGAAGTATATGCCAGAGTCCAACAAGTGACTGAATATTTACACATGCATGGCCTGCGTCCATCTCAAAATCACCCTCACTCCCCACAAAACAGGGAACTAAAAGAGAACTTGTCTCCTGGTTTTCTAATTTCTGTTAATGACATGTCATCATCCTAGCTACTCTAGGTCTAAACAAAGAAGTCACCCAGAATAAATGTATGTGGTGTGTGTGTGTGTGTGTGCGCGCGCGCGCGCGAGATTCATGGGAAAAGAAGAATGGATTTAGGCCTCAGATATAGCAAGTAAAGAAAAATCAAAACTGGAACAGGGAAGCATTTGAATGACTAACTGGACAGCTAAATCAGGCTGTTCATCATTAAAAAATAGTCACATTAAAAATAAAAATACCTACAACCACATAATTATATAAATAAGTACATAAAAAACTTTGAAAAAACAACACTCATTTATGCTAAAGTTTATCAGAGCCAGAACATCTTAGATTTCAGAGAGTCAGTGAACTTAGATGAGAGAAAGATATTTTCAAAATAATTGGTTTTCTTTGCATCTTATGTATTTTATTTGTTGCATTTTAAAGCTACTCTGAGACCATAAACTTCACCAAACAGCTAAAGGGGTCCATGACACCAAAAAAGAACTGTCCCTCCGTGTTATAAACATATCTCTGTATGTGTGTGTATATATACGTGTGTATATGTGTATGTATATACATACACACATATATACATATTTTATATACATATATATATATAATACATGTAGAAGGTCAACTACAGAACTGGAATCATATTTTTGCCTGTGTCTGGCATATAATAACCATTTAATACATGATTGTTAACTAAAACTGAAAACAAGCATATGCAATGGAAAAGCCCTGAAAGCTTTCTCCATATCCAATGGTCTTAAGTTGAAGCCTGCGACTCAAATACGTGACTTTGCTTTGTTTGACCTTATTTTTTTATTTGGAGAGAAAGGAACTAACTATAATGCTGTCAATAAAAAAGGAAAAAAGAAAGGAGTGTGATTGAAATGTTTTTTTTTTAAATGCAGAGAACAGAAGAACAAGGTAGGTGTCATAATAGATAGTTCTATACTTAGAATAAGAGAGACTTGAATTCAAATCCTGAATCAGATACTTAGGTGTCACTTTGAACAAGTCATTTAAATTCCTTTTGCCTCATTTTACTGATTTTCAAAATGGAGGGTGAGTGGTGGTTTGGATTATTAGATGACTCTTAAGGCCTTTCCCTGCTCTAAATCTATGATGCATAGGTTCAGAAGAAAACACAAATAGGACAGCTTTGAAAATAATATGTTAAATTTTATTAAAAAGACAACCTGTACATAATAATGATGTTATTTCACATATAATCCTATATTTCTTTTTGACTTGGTATATCAAAATGTTATCCTTTTTAATGTCTGTTAACTTCTGAATTTAAAATTTGAATGAAAATAAATCCATGAATAAGCTAGAATATCTACTTTCTCTGCCATTATATGGCATACTTTAGAAATGCCAGCTATAACAATAAGACAGTGGAAAGAAATTAAAAGCATAAAGATAAACAAACTTTTTTGTTTGGCAAAAAAAAAACCAACATCCTAGGCAACTCAGCTGCCTAAGATGTAATGGTTTACTAAGGAAACCCTCCAGAACCAACAAAGGAAATAATTGAGAAAATAATCCTAGTAAAGTAGAATTACAAATCAAGGCATTAAAAAATCAGTAGCATCTCTTTATAGCCATAACAAAATCCAGAAGGAAACAGTAGAAAGTAAAGTTCTCATCAAAAGACCACAAAAAGAAAGATAACTGGTAAAACTTTGCAACAAATTGCCCTGATAAATGTCTGATTTCCAAAACATATAGAGATATATAGGGAATCCCTTCCTTAATTACTTCCTGTAACTGTGTAGTACTTATTTGTACATATTTGTTTTCTCATCTACTCCATGAGACTAATCCATTAGACTGGGAGCTACTTGAGAGCAAGGACAGTCTTTTGTCTTTTTTTTTTTGTATCTTTTTGTATCTCTAGTACTTGGCAGAGTACATGATACTTAATAAATATTTATTGACTGACAGATAAACAAAACACACTCCTTAATTAATTGTCAAAGGATATGAGTAGGAAATTCTCAAAAAAGAAAATGTCAAACTATCAAAAGTCACATGAAAAAAAGCTCCAAATCCGTAACCCAACATCACCCCCTCAAACTCATCAGATTGGCAATGTTGAGAAAAATGGGGCATGACAGGTTTTGGAAGGGCTGTGGGGAGGAGTACATTAATACACTACTGGTGGAGTACTTTACACTGGGGAGGAGTACATTAATACACTACTGGTGGAGCCATAAAATAGTGCAATTAAAATTAAAAAAGAATTTTAAAATGCACAGAAAAAAACCCCCAAACCTAGAATCAAAGCTAGAAGGAAACAGAGACAAGAAAGAACAGGTTTGTCTTTTTTTATATATTTAAAAGGAAAAGCAAGCTATTTATAATTGAGATTGGTGATTTCATGTAAAATCTCTTTTTGAAAGTACTCATTTTATTTGGTTTGTTAAATTCAAAACAAAATGAATACATAGATAAGAAAATGAGGAAAACGTGACAAAAGAGACTGATTCAGAAAAATCTGACCTATATGAACTGATATAGAATGAAATTAACAAATTCAAGAGGATTTATTCAGCGACCAGAACTTTGTAAAGAAAATAACTGTGAAAAACTTAATAACTGTGACCAAGGCAGTGACTAACCATCACTTGAGAAGGATGATGAAGATAGTCTTTTGGCAGAGAGGAAAAATTAAACCCTTTTAGAAACAACCAGAATTTGCTAAAATCAGCTAGAATCATCTCTAATGAAGATTATTAACTTTTCAGTGTAAGCATTTACACCTGAGAAATCAGCAAAAGCTAAAAATCATGGCTTCATTTAATGTCTTGTTAAGACTTAAAAATGAGGGAAAATTTGTTATTAATGAAGATTGAACTTGAAAGTCTGCCATGCCTGTATTCATTTTTCAGAGAGCCAGTTATTAAACATTTACCAACACATCCCTACTCCTACCCAAAGTGTGAATTAATTTTTTGGGATTATGTTTCTTTGTTATAAGGTAGGACTTTTGGTGGAAGGGGAACAATAATGATAATGAATTTTTTTAAAGGAAAGGGGAAAAAGGCATCAATAAATCATTCACATGTATACAGAACAGACAGAAAGGAAGAAGGGTTACAGACAAGCAAAGCAATGTTGAAACAATAATGTTAAACTAAATGCGCAAAAAGAGGTACTGAAGATTTGATTTCATGTACAATCTTATATTTCTATTCTTTGTATATGGAAATGTTCATTTGTTGATGATTGTCAAGTTCATAGTAATGAAAAGAAAAAATATTCTTTACTTTTGTAAAAAATAGCCTACAAAGAGTAAGTATTACCAAGGTATACTCAAGGCCTGTACCAGCCTGATATCTTTCTTTCCTTTGCCTCATTAAAGCGGTCATGCCCTGGCTACTTCTTAAACAGGCCTATTCAATGAATGGGGGTTACCTCACCCTAAGTGAGAACCTGCATAGACCTTGGCCTAAAGGGGACAAGGTCTTCCAGCGCATCCTGGGTCATCTCCAGTCATCCTGAGGAATATCAGGTCACTGGACTCAGATTGCTCTGGAGGAGAAGTGAGGTTGGTGACCTTGCACAGCCCTCCCTCACACAAAACAAAGTCAAGTGCAAGTCACGTTACCATTTCTCTGATGGCATGGTCTTTGGCAATGAAGGACAAACACAACAATAACAAATATGTTGCCCAGGGTTGTTGAGACCCAAGATCCCAGGTACTTTGGAGGATCTTCTTTAACAATCAAAGAGACTGGGGAAGACCTTGCCAGAATCACAAAGACCTCTCCTGGAGTCAAAGAGGGCTTCCCCATGATGAGACAAAATCCTGTGCCTAAATAGTTTATCAAAGGGTTCAGTTTTAGAGTTCCAGTACTTTTCAAGAAGAGACTTCCATGAAAGTTTTGGGGCACCAGACAGGGTAGACAGCTACCTGAGAGTACCAAGGAAATGAACGCTAGCCTAGAGAATGAGAAGATAGAAGAGGGAGTGATGATTCAAGTGAACTGGGAATAAGAGACCAAGATTTAATGGGCTATTGTAGCAGTTGGTGAAAGTAAAATCTTTCTTCCTTTTGTTTTTTCCTAGAGAGAGCAGTGCTGGAGAAATTTCCAATCACAGTTTTAATCTCAATTGTTTTCTTCAGAAATCTCCATAAATCTTCTAGGAAGAAAGTATAGAAGGGAAGAAAAGAGGTGACCTTGGATGGAAGCATCATCACAGCCTTTTTAAAATCACTATTAATGTCCATGTGATTTATTAGCAAAACTAATATAAAAATGCAGATAAACATTAACTATCTCAAATATATAAGACCCAGAGTCATTCCTCAGTACATAAGAGGTGAAAGCATGAGAACAGTTTTCAACAGGACTGTAAGATACTAACAGTCATATAAAAGAGTGCTTCAAATCACTAATTAAAGAAATGCAAATCAAAACAACTTTGACATTTCAGCTAATACTTAGCAAATAGGAAGAGATGATACAAGATGGGAATTATCAATATTAGAAAGGTTGTGGAAAGACAGGAATACAAATATACTGTTATTAGAGCCACAGGATTAATCCAACAATTCTAGAAAGTAGCCTGTAATTAGATTAAGAAAGTGACTAAAGTATGATTAAATCACTAATGCCTACCAATTAGCCCTCAAGGTACAGAGCAAAATTATCCAGATTATTCTTCACTCCCTCATTTCGTTAGTTTGCTTGCCTCAAATCTCTTTCCACTCTAGTTCATTTTCCACTCATCTGCCAAAGTGACCATTATAATGTACAGATTTGACATATTCAATAAACTCTAGTGGTTCCCTCACTTTGAAAATAAAATATAAAATCCTCTGTTTGGCTTTTAAAGTCTCTTCAAACCTTTCTGATTTTCTTACACCTTGTTTCCTTCTAGTGTCTTATCCAAATCCAAATACAGTTCGGGGACATTGACCTCCTTGTTATTCCTCTATCAGCTCTCTTTTTCCCTTCATTAAGAAGACTCCTGCCTGCCTCATCTATGAGAGATAATTTGTCCCATTCCATTTCACCCTCTCTCCTCCCACTCCATTTCTCTCTCACTGTTTACCTTGATTTCTTTTAAGATATG
>JAQQSK010015957.1:0-10603 GCA_028658325.1 Potorous gilbertii | reverse complement strand
AAGGAGAAGATGGGGTAAGGGAAGGGAGGGATGATAGAAGAGAGGGCAGATTGGTGATAGGGCAAATTAGAATGGCCAGTGTATTGGGGTGGGGGGAGGGGACAAATGGTGAGAAAATTTGGAACCCAAAATTTTGTGAAAATGAGTGTAACAAGTTAAATATATAAATTTAAATTAAAAAAAAAGTGGAGACAGTAATGTGTTCTTGGTGGTGGTGTGGATTGATCTAACCATTCTGCAGAACAATTTGACACTCTTCCCAAGCCACTATAAAGTTGTATATGCTCTTTGACTCAGCAATATCATTGCTGTGCCTGTATTTCAAAGAAATCAAATAAAAAATCACCTATATGCACAAAAATATTTGTCATATTTTTTGTGGTGGACAAAGAATTGGAAATTCAGGGAAGTGGGGATGGATGTCCATCAACTGTGGAATACTTGAACAAGTAATGGTATATCATTGCGATATAGGAAATTCCAACCAGATGATTTCAGAAAAATCTCTGAAGAACTCTGTGAATTAATAATGCATGAAGTAAGAAGAGTAAGATAATTTTTTATAGTAACTAATATTGTAATGATGATCAATCAGGAAAGACTTAGTTACTCTGAAAAATACAATGATCCAAGACAATTCTGAGGAAATCATAATAAAAAAATGTTGTCCAATTCTAGAGAGAGAACAAATTGATTTATAAATTGAAGTATAATTTTTATTTAGTAAATTTGAGAATATTTTTATTTTATTCATTTTTTACGTTTTTGGCAAAATAGCTAATATGGAAAAATACTTTCATGAGATTTCACAGGTATTATTGATATCATATTGCTTGCCTCCTCGGAGAACTGAAAGAGTAGCAGGAGGGAGGGAGATGAAGAATTACAAACTAATTTTTTTTAAAAAAGGGTGTAAATAAATTAAAAATATGAAATAAGTTAAAAAGATGAGTTGAAATAGATGATCTCAGAAGTCCTTTCTCACTATGACTTCTGTGATCTGTGACATTAACTCATTTGATATTCAAAAGAAGTAGTGTGAGAAGTCGTGATAGGTGTTTTCTCTGCAAAGTGGGTTAAATCAGGCTTGGTAGGTTAAATGATTTTCCTCATGTTACACACTTAGTGTTCACGCTAAGTTAAGTTCTCAAATGTCATAATTTTCAGTCTAGTGTTCTTTCTATTAACAGTACTAACTTTAAAAACACAGAAATTCTGCACATGATATTAGAATCATAGTAATAGCTAGCATCTATTTAGCACTTTAAACTTTGTAAAGTGGTTTACATGTGTTTTATCATTTGATAAGGACCTCAGGATCATGAAAGGACCTCAGACTAATGGCCTCATTTTACAGATGAAGACACTATAGATCGGATGGTTAGGTGACATATTTGAGGTCACATAGCCATTTAATGGCATAGCTGAGGCTAGAATTCAGTCCTTATATCTAAGAAACTAGACCTCTGGCTATTACAGTACACTACCGTGTGTATACATGCATACATACACACATATGTATGTAAATATCATATACACACATATGTATATGTGTGTGTATGTTATACGTGTGTATATACACACACACACACACACACACACACACACACACACACACACACATATCCGAGACATAGACCAAGACAGAAAGACACAGAGTGTTTTGGAGTTTTTTATTTTTTAGAGATCTCATAAATATTAGCTACATATGACTAACTTTCTAAGAGGTTTTTCATGTTCCAGTGAAATATTTGTCTTTCTAATTATGGGAACGAGTAATCTGGTGAATTTGATTAAAGGAGACAGCCCATCAGAAAAACATGGATCAATACAGAACTTGACACATCCTGGTGGCCATTGGATATTCAGGGGTTGTAAATGTACGTCATAACAGAAGGGGTACTTTGGCGACAGTCTGATTAACTTGATGGATAGAAGTTGTCTGAGTGAATGTCAGGCCCCAAAGGGCATGAAATGACCCAATGGCTTCAGTTTGGCTGTTTTCTCTGATCCAGTTTACCAGAATGCTCTTTTTTGAGAATACAAAGATAAATACTGTATGATAATATAAGAAGACTTTCATAAAGCCAGGCAACACAGTTCATGGGAAATAATCTCAAGGTTTTGTGGAGGACCAAAGAAAAGTCATCAGGATTGCTAGTCTATAGGACGAGTATTTCTAATTCCTCTAGGAAACTTAAGGTATTTAGTCACTCTTGTGGGTGCAAAGAAAGCTTTTTTTCCCCAATAGGTCTCCCTTTTCTTGCTTTAGAAGAAGAGGAAGAAAGGAATATATGGCAGAATAATTTTTTATTGAATAAAAGGTAATAATATTGTGACCTTCAGCAATATACCAACAAACCATAGCCAAATTGTATCAAAATAGTATTTTTAAAAATTTTCCCTGATATTTGATTTCATGGGGAGTTATAAGAACATGGAATATATTAAAATAAAAAGTAAGTAGATTCATGAAAAAAGGAGAAAAAGAAGTATGCTTTATCAACTTATAAGGTTTAGCAAATTTGATTAGAATGTTAAAATAACCTCTCATAAGACCTTCACTAAGTAGACCAAATAAGCAGAAACATCAACACAGGAGTGTGTATTCCTATATGACACAGCTGTTTATATATCATGATGAAGTGGCTAGTTTTCATATATGCAATCAATGGAGTGGCCATTGGAGGATACTATGTAGTTATAAAAAATATGATGGAAGACTATGTATTGAGCACTCTCCTCATTGTGTACAGTGGCATGCTAAACACTGTACCCAGAGAATAATAAATACTAAATTCTTTCCTGCTAAGGCTAAGATTATTAATCTGGGTTCAATGAGCTTTTTTAAAAAGAGAAAATATTTTGATATCATTACTTTCCTCTTTAATCCTATATGCATTAAAAAAGCATTATTCTAAGAAAGCATCCATGTGTGTCACAAGACTTCTAAATGTGTCCATGATACACACACACCCATATACACACACACACACATACACACAAATACATGCAGTTAAGAACACTTGATCTAATTCATACTACTTAAAGCATGATGGTTAGCTTAAAAAGGAGAGGGAGAGAAAGTTATATACTTTGATTTCAGGTTTTATTAAAAAAAAAGTTACTTCTCAAAAATATCACTTACAATAAATTCCTAAAGCCTTAACAGCATAAAAATACACTAAGGATTTTGGGGACATTGTATACTATTTATGTTTAATGTTTTCCACTATGAACAGTTCTATATATATGACTTTTCCCTTTCTTTTATTTAATTACCTAAAAATTTATTAGTATCACATTGTATAGGTGTCATTAATTTATTTATAATTTATTGTTCTGTATATTATAAGTTGCTAGTTTCTGCCATATTACTATCCCATGGTTCTAGGAAATATAGTCAATTAATTAGTTCCTTTATCACTAATTTGTGATCTTTCATTTATCTAATATACTGTTAGACTCATTTGCTTCTAATTCTTGCATATCTGATGTATGCTCCACTGATTAACTTTCAATTTTTTATTCAGTACCAGACAATTTTGGTAATTACTGACATTTATGCGTATACTGATTCTAAATTTCAATTGTAATATTCAAATTCTGTTTGTCATTCCTTTTCACTGAACTACAGCACTTTCTAGGATTTAAATATTATTAGATAATCTCAGGTAATAACTGTTTTATAATGTGTCTTGAGAAGCAGTCATAGCACAGTGAACAGTGAGTTTGACTTTGGAGTTTAGAAGGCCTAAGTTTAAGGTTTATATAACTTTATATGACTGTGTGATCTTGGGTAATTCATGTAACTCACTGTACCAGGCAACTCCCTAAGATTTTAAAGTTTCCATCTTTACTCATGAAGAGGCAACATCCTCCCTAAAAGAGTTTGATATGTGTGAGTGGATGCATGTGTTTATGTGTGTATGCGTGTATATGGGTGTATGTAGTAAGAGAACTAGGAAAAAGGGACAGAATGATACTGAGACATAAAAAGAGATACACTAAACATATATAGTATTGATTAGTTGTTAGTTCATGCATATAAAATCACTCACTTCAATACTGACAGTAAGGTGATAGAACAAAAGGTCTTATAGTCCAAAATATCATTATATCCACTCAACCCCCACGAGTTACCATTTGACCTATTGTTGCATGCAAAGTATGGTTGCAGTTTATCATCTACCTAGATTTTGTCCCTTAAGGAAGATGAAGGCTTTTCTATTTGCTGTAAATGTGAACTTTCTTCATCTGTCTTGTCTCCCAAATTAACTCTCACTCCTTGAGAGCAGAAACACTGTTTTACCCCTTTTTAGTTTCCTGTAACTAAACATAATATTTGACATATAGTAAATATTAAACTCTTAAGAAATGATTCTTCAGTTCTATATGTGGGCTCAATGGTTTCATAGTGTTAACAGATTTTCTGGTATAAATCCAATGTAGTATGAACATATATGTATATGTATGTATAGTATATACATGTACTTTATATATTTGTGCATACTATACATATACACACTACATAAATATTATACCTATATGTGTTTTATACACACACACACACACACACACACACACAGTCCGAATACTCGCAAACACCAAGACTTGCTTTCATGAAAATAGTGGGGAAATTCAGAAACTGCTAAATGAAAAACGAGAACTCCACAGCATATACCAGCAGGATAGTTCACCCATCTCCAAGAAGGCAGCAATTAATTCCATCAAAAGTAAAATACAAGCAAAGCTTAGAGAGATGCAAGTTCAGTAAGAAGGCAAATGAAATTCAGTTTTATGCTGATGGTAACAATCCAAAGTGCTGTTTGATTCCTTGAAAGCTATTTATGGACCAAAAACCTATGGTGCCTCAAAACTATTCAGTGCTGATGAAGCCATTTGATTAGCGATGAGGACATGATCTTAGACAGATGGGCTGAATGCTTCCACAGCGTTCTCAACTGACAAATGGTGAGGCCATTGACCATTGACCTCGTGTTGAAGTCAATCTCTCCTTAGCTGAACTTAAGAAGAGGTTTTGAGGGTTATTAGCTTCCTTTCATGTGGCAAAGCACCTGGTGCTGATTCTATTACAGCTGAGATTTACAAGGTAGGGGGACCATTGCTCAAACAAAAACTGACTGAAATTTTCCAGGTTATATGGCAAGAAGAGGTTATCCCTCAGGAGTTCAAAGATGCCTCCACTGTTCATCTCTATAAAGGTAAAGGGAATAGACTGTCCTGCGACAATCACAGTGTGGGGGTATCTCTCTTAGTCATTGCTGGCAAAATTCTTGCTAGAGTCCTCCTTAATAGACTGGTCCTTCACCTGGGAGATGGTCATATACCTAAGAGCCAGTGTTGTTTCAGAAAGGGCCGAGAAACAGTTGATATGGTGTTTGCTGCTTGACAACTCCAAGAGAAATGCCAGGAGTAGAACAGAGGTCTGTGCACCATGTTTGAAGATCTGACCAAGGTCTTTGACATTTTTAGTTGTGAGGGCTTATGGAAAATTATGTCAAAATTTGGCTGCCCAGAGAAGTTTATCAGTATTGTATGTCAATTTCATGCACATATATACATGTATTTATGCACATATGTATACTTTCTCTCTCTACACACACAAACACACACACACACATTTTCAAATGAAGAAATTTAAGTCAAAAAATTATCCTGATACAATGGAATCTAGTGGTTTTAGAAGCAGAAAACATGGGTTCAAATCTTACTTTGCTTATGCTATCCTGGGCAAGTCAACTAACATCCCTTGGACCTCAGTTTCTTTATATGTAAAATGGGGGGAGTGGTTAGACTAGAGAGCCACTGAGATTGCCTTCATCACTAGCTGAGTTCAAAGAAATCTCTTCCTACTCAGAGGGATGGCTGCATAAACATATAAAGTTGTCTATGCTCCATGAAATACTTGGAATCTGTGACAGCAGATGGGAGTATACACTATAGTGAAATTATACATCATTTGAAGTACTGAGTCACTGAAATAATCTGTGAGTGAAATAAACTTGTGATTTATCCAATATCTCATTAGGGATAGAGCTAGAATGATCAGCCAGGTCTCCTGCTCCCTGTTTTAGCATTTCTTCCTCTAAGAACATTCTGGTAATTGGATGTAAAGTTCTTAAAGGGAGGGGAAGCTTTGTTATTGTCCCTGTAACTCCAGCACTGAGCACAATGACTGGAATTGGTAGGTGTTTAATAAATATTTATTCTTAGGTCTACTGCTTCTCTGAAAGACTATAGCAAACAAACTAGAAAAATGACATAAATGTATAAATGAACTGAAAAGTCTCTATATCTTACAATAATGTATGTATAATATACATATGTACATATGCAGATGTATACATGTGTATATGTATATGTGTGTGTGCATATCCACACATATATATGGTACAGATTAGGTTGAAAGCTAGAATTTCAAAACATTGGATTTAAACATTTGAAAGCAAAGACCAATTTAAAAATAAAAGTACATAGCACAATTTTAAGACTTTAATATTTGAAGCAAGAAAACCTAACACCTAAAATCTTGCTCACTATTTACCTTGGATAAGTCACATTCTCTTGAGCCTGAGTTTCCTTAGCGGCCAAATTAGGGGATTGGAATGAATTATCTTTATGGTTTCTTGACTCTAAATCAGGCCTGCGCAACTTGTGAGCTGCTTGCAACTCACCAAAGGATTTCTGATGGCCCGGGATCATATATACATAGAGGAAATACTTTGGTGGGCTCCATGTTGTTCAGGGCTTTGCTAATTCTATGACCTAAGATGAGAATGTGATTCACTTTTCAGTAGAATCTTAACATCAGAAGACACAAAATAAATTATGGCATAAGGCAGAGTTCTTATAGCTGTAGAAAATAAAGTAGTTTTCGCTAGGGCACTCTTGAAAATAACTAAAGATTGACACTAACAGGGGCAAGTTTGGAACTTTGGTAAAGTCCCTTGCTTCATATGGATTCAGGTTAGAGGAAAGTTTGATGTAAATAAAATCCATTTTTTCGTAGTTCATATCTTTTCTTCATAGTTATTTCATTTCTAGCTTCTTTAACCCATCTCTCCCCACCCCTACAGAGATGCTCCTTGGTGGCTTAGAAAAGTCCCTGTACAATGATATACCTCATATTCAAATGTTTTTCCTCCTTTCTTTTAACATGTTTCTTGTCTTTCATTCCTGCTGTCCAGTATCCTAATGTCTTCTGCCCAGACAAATAGCAACAGCTGGTGTTTATATAATGTTTTGCAGTTTACAAAGCACTTTACATAGACTCTCATTTTCTCCTTTAAACAATGCTCTAAGGCAAAAACAACAGTACAAGTACTTTTTCCTCCATTTTATAGAGATCCAAACTGACATTGGGTTAAATGACTTGACTGAGTTCTCACAAATAGTAATTGATATATCAGGAATTCAAGCCCAAGTCTTCTGACTGTAAATTCAATTTACTTACCTCTTTAGAGAGGATCTGTTTGTCATAAGACAAGTACTCAACATCTTTTAATTGCTTAGTGCTCTATTATGACCTAGTGTCCCTTGTACTTTTATTGGGACTCCTCAGTTCACAATAACATCTCAAAGGCACAACTAAAGATGTTAATTTTACCTTAACTTTGTATATAGATAATTTATTTGTTTTAAAAAACATAGCATAGGGATGATCTCTTATAGTGGAGAAAGTGAAATGGTTAATTAATATGGTGTATTTTTCCAATGTATCTGTGAATTTCCAGATTATTTTAATCACATTTATATTTTCCAAGTACCCTCAGTTACAATAACTCTAACTGATGGTGATGAAATCATATGGCAACTAAAGTGTATGGGACATATACATTGTCATTAATTTGTATGAGGTCTTTGATTTTATTATTGCTGGTTTGCTTTTTAAAAAAAAATTGTATTTTTCCCTCACCTCCCAAATATTTCACCAAGATTCACTGTTCTGCCCTTTTTATCCCTTTCCTGAGGAATTATTTCAATTCTTACCAATCCACATTAAAAGCATAAATCTTTCAGTGGAGTGTATTACACAGTGTTCATGGAGAGTAAGTGGAATTGGAGGTCCAAAGCACTCAGGTAGCACTTTTTCAATGAGGTTGATTAAAGGGAAATATACAGTTGTGTGCCATGGAAACAGGATCTGTTAGTACAATTGGGAATTCATTGGTTCTGTTGATTTATGCCCAGCAGAGGAAGTAAATTATATGGGCAAGTAGAATATTGAAGTTGTCATGTTTGGTCATTGAATCCATTATAAGACTGATTTCTTTATAAAAGGAAATCAAACCCATGGAAAAAATTGTAAGAGCCTTTAGACTAGTCTAATTTTAACCAATTTAAGAAATGTATTCAAGTCAAACAATTACTTTCTATATTTTTAAATTAATTTATCTTTAGTTTTAAACACTCATTTCCAGAAGGTTTTGAGTTCCAAATTTTCTCTCCATCTCTCCTATCCTCCCACCTCAAGACACCATGCATTCTGATTACCCCTTCCCCTAATTTGCCTTGTCCCCTATCATGCCCCTCCCTTTCCTTATCTCCTCTATTTTCTCATAAGGCAAGATAGATTTCTATACACCATTACCTGTATATCTTATTTCCCAGTTGCAAGAAAAAATAATTTTTAACATTCATTATTAAAACTTAGAGTTCTAATTTCTATTCCTTCCTCCCTCTCCACCCATGCCCACTGAGAAGGCAAGTAGTTCAAAATTGGCTATATATATGCAGTTATGCAAAAAGGCTTCCATAAAAGTCACGTTGTGAATGACTAACTATATTTCCCTCCATCCTATTCTGCCCCCCATTTATTATATTTTCTCTTTTGACCTTGTCCCTCCTCAAAAGTGTATATTCTAATTACTCCCTCTTCCCTTTTGCCCTCCCTTCTATCACCCCCCCCAAATCCCACTTATTTTCTTCTTCCCTACTTCCCTGTAGTGTAAGATAGATTTTCATACCAAACTGAGTGTGCATGATATCCTCTCCTTAAGTCAAATCTGATGAGAGTAAACTTCATGTTTTCCTCTCACCTTCCCCCTTTTCCCTCCATTGAAAAAGCTTTTTTCTTGACTCTTTTATGAGAGATAATTTGCTCCATTCCATTTCTCCCTTTCTCCTTCCAATATATTCCTCTCTTACCCTCTAATTTTATTTTATTTTTTAGATATCATTCCTTCATATTTACCTCACCCTGTGCTCTCTGTCTATATTATATAATCCCTCCAACCACCCAAATACTGAGAAAAGTCTCAAGAGTTACAAATATTATCTTTTCATGTAGGAATGTAAATAGTTCAACTTACTAAGTCCTTTATGATTACTCTTTCCTGTTTACATTTTTTATGCTTCTCTTGATTCTTGTCTTTGAAAGTCAAAGTTTCTATTCAGCTTTGACCTTTTCATCAAGAATGCTTGAAAGGAGGGGGCGGAGCCAAGATGGCAGAGTAGAAAGACTCACATATGCTAGCTCCAAACCCACACCCCATAATTATCTATAAAAAGAACTCCCAACAAATTCTGGAACAGTGGAGCTATGCAACAATGGGGTGAAGGAGATTTCCGTTCCAGAGAGCCCTGAAAAACCAATCCCAAAGGTCCGTTGTGCACTGGATGGGGGCGGAGCCCAGCGCTGCCCTGGCCACGCTGTACAGAGAGGAACAGATCCGAGCAGGCTTCAGGGACAGAATCTCTGGTGGCCACGAAGGTCCCTCCACCCACAGACAAATAGGTCAGTGAAAGAGACGTCTGGATGGGCTGAGAGGAGAGCAGGGTTTCTCCATGACACGAGCCCCACCAGGAGGCAGCAGCAGAGGCACTGGGTGGCCAGAAGCTCCTGCAGCAGGCAGAAACTTGGCAGGAGCTCCATTATGGAAGGTGTCCGCATAAAACCCCGGAGGGGACTGAGCCTGGGAGGCGGCCCTGCCCCAAACTGAGCACCAGAACTTAAGCTCCCATTGAATAGCAGCTAGGCCTGCCACCAAAAGCCCTGAGGCTGCGGAGCAGCATATGAATGTCAGACCTCAAGCACTACTTGGGCAGATCTAGGCAAGGGTGGTCAGGAATCTCAGAAGTCAAGTAACTGGCTGGGAAAATGCCTAAAAAGGGAAAAAAATAAGACCATAGAAGGTTACTTTCTTGGTGAAAAAATGATTCCACCATTCCTTTCTGATGAAGAAGATCAATGCTTACCATCAGATAAAGACATAGAAGTCAAGGCCTCTGTATCCTAAACTTTTGAAATAGATATCCAATGGACTCAGACCATGAAAGAGCTCAAAAAGGATTTTGAAAATCAAGCTAGACAGGTGGAGGAAAAACTGGGAAGAGAAATGAGAGAGATACAAGAAAATATACCTTGATAAAGGAGACCCAATAAAATGCTGAAGAAAATAACACCTTGAAAAATAGGCTAACTCAATTGGCAAAAGAGGTTCAAAAAGTCAATGGGGAGAAGAATGCTTTCAAAAGCAGAATTAACCAAGTGGAAAAAGAGGTGCAAAAGCTCACTGAAGAAAATAGTCCTCTCAAAATTAGAATGGAACAGATGGAGGCTAATGACTTTCTGAGCAAC
>JAQQSK010015956.1:0-10604 GCA_028658325.1 Potorous gilbertii | reverse complement strand
TACTGGAATTGTTTCTTTCTAGCTGCTTGCAATATTTTCTATGGTCTTATTTTTTTTTTCCATTTTCTGGGCATTTTTCCAGCCAGTTACTTGACTTCTGAGATTCCTCTCCACCCCCACCTAGATCCGCCCAGCTAGTGCTTGGGGTCTGAGATTCAAATGCTGCTCCCCAGCCTCAGGGCTTTTCAATGCTATTCAATGGGAGCTTAAGTTCTGGTTCTCAGGTGGGGGCAGGGCTGCCTCACAGGCTCAGTTCCCTCAGGAGATTTATGCAGAGACCTTCAGTAATGGAGCTCCTGCCGAGCTCCTGCCTGCTCTGGGAGCCTCTGGCCACCTGCTGCCTCTGCTGCTGCCTCCCGAGGGGGCTCGAGTCATGGAGACACCCCGCTCCCCTCTCAGCCCGTCCAGACATCTCTCTCACTGACGTGTGCGTCTGTGGGTGGAGGGACCTTTGCAGTCGCTGGAGATTCTGTCCCTGAAGCCTGCTCGGATCTGCTCGCTCCTCTCTTTGCCACATGGCCAGGGCAGGGCTGGGCTCTGCTCCTGTCCAGTGCGTAACAGACCTTTGGGATCGGTTTTTCAGGGCTTATTGGAACGGAAATCTCCTTCTCCCCGTTGCTGCATGGCTCCACTGTTCCAGAATTTGTTGGCAGTTCTTTTTACAGGAGATCCAAGGGCTATGGGTTCGGAGCTAGCATATGTGAGTCTTTCTACTCCGCTATCTTGGCTCCGCTCCCCTCTTCTATGCATTTTTAAGTATATTTCATTGATCTAATATTTCTTTTTTCTGTGTTATCTAATATTTCTTTTCTTTTTTCTTTGTTATAGCAATGAGCACAACCCGACCAGTGTTCACTAATCTTACATTGCATAGTTTATATTATCCTCATTTATGTTATTGTATTTCCTTGTACTTGCTCCCTCTAAGGTGTATCTATGACTTCTGTGTCCTTTGAAAGCTTCCTTAATGGTAACTTCATACTCCTCTTCTCCATGAGCATAATAGATAGAATGCTGGGCTTGGAATCAGAAAGAATGGGATTCATAGGGTTCAAATTGGGCCTTTGACACTACATAACAGTTTGATTTATACCTTTTTGATGATACACTTATTCACAATTTTGTTATAGATATCTTTTGTGATATCTATGAGAATCAGCACCAAGTTCTCATTAGATTTTGCATCTCGGTACTCAGTACAGTGTTCTGTACAAAATTGGTGGATTTATTTCTTGAATGAATTAATGAACGAATCAAGTAGATTGACCATATATTGAAATGAAGCTCTTTTTACTAGTTCCTAGTGCGATTCTAGTTCTTGGTTCCCTTGGGGGATTCCTCATTTTAAGTTTTTATTCCTCAGGAAGTTGTAGCTAATGACTGAAATAAGTTGGTAAAGATAGGTATACTACTTCCTCTCACATCTATTATTTCACATAGTTCTAGCAATGCTAGTTATAGCAGATAAGTAAACAAAATTAAATAATGAGCAGCAAATTATTCCTACATGCATATGGCATTATGGTATATTTAGAAAATCCTAGACATAAACAATCAATGAAGAAACTTCAGCAAATTAGCCGAATGTAAAATAAATCCACAAAATGATAATCAGTGTTTCCAACAAAAACTAAGGAGAAAGATAAATAACAGAATTTTTTCCAAACAAAATTCATAAAGCCTTTGGAGTTAACCTGCCAAAACACATGCAATAATTATGTAAATGCAACTTAAAATACTTTCTGCAGAAGTTAAGGGAAACTAAAATAAATCAAGAGATATGGACTATCCATATTGTAGCCAATGCTAATATAATACACTTTGAATAGAGGGCAGATTGTGATTACATTAGTGTAAAGGGAGCCAATATGGTTAGGGATAGAGAGGTGGCCTTCAAATCAGAATGAACTGTCATGTTTCTGCCACATATTGGCTATGTGACTGAGCAAGGCACTAAACCATTACACTAAATAGCCCCAAACAAATCTCTAAGACTAAATTCCAGAGAAGGTATCAACATGCATTGATAGAAGCATTTCCTTTGTGGGGGACTATCTCTCAGCACAGTGCCTGACATATATTAAGTACTTTACAAAAATGTATTGACCTACAAACTACAGAAATGAAATCATAATTTTGATTAAAAAAGGAAGGTCCCAGTAGGGAAACTGATCAATATAAATTGGCATCTACCATGTGATCTTATAGTTGCCTGGGGTTTGGTCAGGGTTATATAACTAATGTATGCCAAAGGCAGAACTTGAACCCAGGTTTTACTGACATCCAAAAATTTTTTTTAGTTTCCTATCCCCATACTGCCTCTTTTGTGTGAAGAGAGACTCCAAATTATTAAATGTATATGTTTAAAGAAATAGCCTTTGGTAGGAAAACTTTTAATGATTGTTTAAAATTTGCTGTGAATGGTGGCCTTGGAAATTGTCATCAGTCACTAAGTTGATACTTTTCACTTTCCATCTAGATCCTTTGGCATTTTTCAGAGGTACACTAAATCTCTAAGCTTTTAGATCACAATTTTATAAATCGGTATTTAAGCGGGAGCAAGCAGGAGACCAGGTGTTGTGTCTCAGCCCTGGCAATAACTCGCTGTGAGTTCTTGGATAAGTCACACAACATATCTGAGTGTCACCTTCTTTGTCTATATAATATTTACACTACTCAGTTTTATAGATCTCTTGTAAGGATCAAAAGAGGCAATGTGTATAAATTATGAATTATTAAGTTTCAAGTAAATGTGATTGCTTCTAATTAGAATGATTAAAGTGTGCTTCACCATATCAGGACAAGGAGAAGAATCACACAATCTCAGAATCTGAAGAGACGTCTTAAGTTCTCTAATCTTATCTATAATTGAGAAGGAAACACCTCAAAAACATTTCTATCATTTTCATCCAGTTTCCTCCTGAAAACCTCCAGGGAGGAATTCTCTGATTTTAATAACTTGTATATATGTGTGTGTCTCTATATATGTACACAATACTTTGTGATTTATAAAACACTTTTCTCACAATAACTTTGTTGGCTAGCAGTTTCATTCTCATTTTATAGATGAAGAAACTGAGGTAGAGAATGTTTAAATGATCTGTCCATGGTCACTTGTCTAACAAATGTCAGATTTGAATACTTGTCTCTCCTGACTCCAAAGCCATTTTTCTTCTTCCCAATTAATATTATGTCTCCTTACTACATCCTGAAGTACCTGATTACATTTTGGGGGATGAGACTGGATTTGTGAATTAATTGGTATAGGAAATTCCTATGAGGAAATTCTATCTTATGATGCATATTGACATATACTTTGCAACTTACAATCTTAGACATTTTTCTGGATCACTGAGTAATTAAGTGACTTTCTACAGTTACATAGCCATTATGTATCAGTGGTGAAACTTGAATACAGGAATTCTCTACTCTAAGATTGGATGTCTTTCCACACTGCCCTACATTAAATCACCTCTATGTAGCAGAACATTTCTTCCCAAATATATGGTAAGGCATATCAGTTGGCATTGGTACAACAGAACAAAGACTAACTCTAAAAGTCAGAGGACCTGGATTTATATTCTCACCTCTGATGCTTGGTACCTGTTTGACCTTGGACCAGTCATTTGACCCCTCGCTCCCCAAGACTTCAGATACTTCTTCTGCAGAATGAGGGAACTGAAATAAATGCTCTCTAAAGTCCTATCCAGTTTGAGAACCCTGATATCTATTAAAAAAACTACCAATTTATTTTTTGTAAAATCCACTCATCACTCTTAGTGCTTCCTCTCTGGGACTAAACAAAAATAAACCCCATCTCATTTTATCCTGAAAGTCTTTTAGGGTCTGGGGGACAGTTATCAGGTCCTACCTATATATCCTCTCCTCTAGGGTAAATAGTCACAGTTTCTACAAAGGATCCTAACTTTACATAGATTTTAGTCCTGGTGTTTTCCCTCTGGTCATTCTCCAATTTATTAATGTCCTTCCTGATCTATACTACCTAGAACTGAGCATAGTACTCTAGACAGGGCTTAATCAGCACAGAGGACCAGCTAAATACATTGGAGAAGGCCTTGTGCACAAAATGTTTGTTGTATTGAGTTGACAATCATGTCCCTTGCTCTAGGTATTAGACTTCTATTAATGTAGTTTAAGATTACATTCACACTTTTAGCTGTCATGTCACACAGTTGACTCATTTTTGAGTTTGCGATCCTTTAAAGCCCTGAGGTCTTTTCCGTATTAACTGATATCTAGCCCTATCCTGGACTTATAAAGTCAAGTGTAATAAACCTGCTAAATGGTAACAATAACCAACAGTGCCAGATAAAAACTGTCCTTTCACAACAGATGTTGAGCATTTGGTGTAGATTTTACAAAATGGTGAAAAAGAAAGAGTCCCTGCTTCCTCAGAGCATCCAGGGTACATTTGTAAAGAAATGGGGCTGCATTTTATTTTATTCTGAAGAATGAGCTATGTCTTAGATGAAACATGCCTTTGAGATTTATTTATGGACACCCCTGCAAAGTAATATCACAGATACTCAGCTGCACTGAACAGCAATCATAAAAAATAAAGGACACAGAAGCACAAGGCACAATTATCTAGTCCCAATTTGGCAAGACAGGCACAAGCAGTAAAATGCTGACTTAAGACTTTGCCTATTCTCCAGAGGCTCCACAGAAACTTCAGAGTTCATTAGCAGGCCTGGGTTCCTTTCATTGGCTTCTGCTCTAAGGAAGGTCATGATTAAAATTCAGAGTTAATATGAAAATAGTAAGATGACTTGAGGCAATAGAAGACATGGTTTGTTTGCTTTCATTTGACTGTCCTTTTCCTCGTAGTTATCATCACCCACAGCAGGACAATGAATGGGCTGCACATCACTGAAGTTGAAAGGTTTTGTTTGCATTCTCCTCAAATAATGAGATTGATTGAATTCACTGTGAAAGCTTTTTTATTAAGTGAGAATCTTTCTACTCATCACCCAGTTAGATATATTAACTTGATATCATCATTTATGTCATAGTATCTCAGAGTTGGATTTCAGAAGAAATCTGATCTAACCCAGAACTGAACAAGAATCCAATCCTCCCTACAACATCACTTCCAAGTGATTATCGAGGCTCCCCTTTATAGCTCTGAGTAATGGGTAGCTAGGTGGTGCCAGTGAATAGAGTGCTAGGACTTGATGTCAGGAAGATCCCAATCCCAGCTCTGGCATTTACTGACTGTGTGACCCTTGGCAAGTCATTTAACCTTTGCCTCAGTTTCTTCACCTGTAAAATGAGCTGGGGAAGGAAATGGTGAACCATTCCACTATCTTTGCCAAGGAAACCACAAATAGGGTCATGAAGTGTCAAAACAACTGAAAAACAACCTTGGGGAATTCATGAGCCCGGAGATGACTCGTTCAACTTTTGGGTTACTCAAACTGTAAGCACTCCTTCCCCTCCATTTCAAGCAAACAGCTACTGCTGCACTTTATAGACACTAAAACCAAGTAAAAGTCGTTCATTTCTCTACTTTAGGTACAAGACTTAACATTTTAGATACAAGTCTTTAACACTGTATTCTTTCATTAGTGTCCACTATTTTTTTATGCTACCAACTTCTTAGGTATTTCTAGCACTGTTTTAAGCTATGATTAACCTTAAAATGTACATTATAATTATATTTATGATTAATATTTAACTTCAGTTTGAACATTGTTATAATTACTATTTCCACTGAAATAAATGAATTTCATGCATGAAATGTCATGACTATTCATTTGTTACCTCTAAGCTTCTGACAAAACTCTTTGTCCAGTAATCCCCTTGTGTTTATACTTTTTCTATTTTTCTTTTTATCATAAATGATACACTTTGTCAAATATTTTTCCACATTATTGAGATAATGGGATTTTTTCTGTATTTTTGCTGTCAATATTGTTATATCAATTGCTTTCCTATTGAACTATCCTTGCACCTCTTGTATAAATATGATGTGATCATAATAAAATGATTTCTTGGATTAATCTCTATAGTTTGATAAGATTTTAAAATTTTTGAATCAATATTTTAATGATATTGCTCTATAATTCTGCTGCTATGCTTTATCATTCATATTTTAGATATAAGGAATATATTTGCTAGGAATCTTGCTTTCTCAATTTTTGAGAAATTTTTTTTGAAGAATAGGTATTAATTGTTGTTTGAAAATTGAATAGAATTCTATTGCAAATTTAATAGCAGCAGAGCTGGTTCTTTGATAGGTCCATTATAGTTAGTTCCATTTCTTTTTCTTAGATTGAATAATTTAATATCTCTGTTTATTCTTTTTTTTAGTTTGGATATTTTACTTTATTTGATTGTATTCCTCTCTTTTATGTTCTCACGTGGTTAACATACATAGTTGGCTATTATAATCCTTATATGTTTTGTTCATTTGCTAGTTTGATCTGATTTTCTGCCTTTTTAATCAGATTCATTGAAGATTTAACAATTTCTTAAATTTTTCCTAAAGAAATAATAGCTTATAGTTTCATTAAATCATTTCTGTTTTTTACTTCCAGTTGATCTATTTCTACCCCAATTTTTAATATTTTCTTTTTTTTGGTTTATTTTAGATGTATTAGTTTTCTATATTTTTAAAATGCATATTCAGTTCATTAATCCTCCCTTTTTATATTAACTTACATATGTTTATGAGATAAGATTTTCTCCTAAAGTCTTTCTTGTTTGTATCACAGATATTTTGATATATTGTTTCATCATAATCATTTTCTTTCTTAATTATTATTTCAAGTGGTTCTTTGAGCCATTCACAATTTAGGATTTCATGTTTTGAACTCATTTTTTCTTAACTTCAGGCCTCAGAGTTCTATCCATTGCACCACCTAGCTGATCGACATTGGTGGCAAGAGTTTAAGGTATGGCAGTTGGAGGTACAAGATTGGAGGTTAGCAGAGAGACTGGTGTGGGAAAGGTAGATTTGAGAAACATCAGCATAAGAATGGTAATTAAATTCATGGGAGCTGATACAATCACCGTGTGGAGTAGTACAGAGGGAGTATAGGGTCCAGGATAGAATCCTGAGGGACATTTTTGATTAAAGGGCATAGTTTGGAAGAGTATATTGCAACAGAAGGAGCAGTCAGGGAGGACGACAACCAGGAGAGAGTGGTGTCCTGAAAACCTAGAGAAAAGAGAGTCTCAGGAAAGAGAGAGTGATCAACAATGGCCAGAGGCTGGAGAAAGGTCAAGGAGAATAAGGAATAGGCATTTGCCTTTTGGTTTTCCTCTGTAGAGGTGTTTGGGAGGGGAGGGGTTAAGTTCAATTATAAAACCGTGGGGTTGACATGCTCAGTCCTGTCAGATGTCAGTGATTGTTGGGAGAGGAGTTGTAGAGTGAATGCATTAGGGGTTAGGAATTCGTCTTCTCTGCTATTAGTTCATCAGATTGTTGCCTTGTTAGTGTTATTGGTGTCTTAGATCATAGGCACTGGAGAAATTGCTTTGTGTTTTGTACATAATTCATTTTTAGAAAGGTTTGATTAGTCAGGAGAATCAGAAAAAAGTGTCTAGACCTTCACATTGTTGGTCACATGATCTGAGAAGTTCTCACAAGAAGACTCTCAAACTATAAATGATTATGTGAAACCATGTTCCAAATTACTACAAATAAAACAAATGTAAATTAAAACAATACTGAGACTTCTCCTACTTTGTAAGTTTGCAAAGATGACAACAAAATTAAGGGGAAAGCCAACATTGGAAAGTCTATGGTGGAAATATCCACATAATTGTAATTTCACAGATGGTAAAACTATGAAATTGTCTAACATTCTGGATATCAATTTAAATTTATGCAATAAAAATCAGCAAATTGTGCATCTTCTTTGATCCAGCAATTTTACTTCTTAGCCATATACCCCAGTAGGGTCAAAGGTGGAAACAGAGAGTTGATATGTACTGAAATATTCACATTAGCTCTCTTTATGGAAGCAAAGAACTAGAAATAAAGTTGGTACCTATCAATTGAGGGAAGGTGAAAACAACTTTTTTACTAATATAATGGAATATTATTACATAGCAAGAATTGTGAATATGAAAAAATTAGAGGGAAAAAAATCCCAGAAGATTCCTATGAACTGATACAAAGTGAAATAAACAGAACTCAAACAATAATCCACACAACGATCCCAATACTATACGTGAAAAGATCACTGAAAGAAAGCCAAACCCTGAAAAACTAAAAAAAATCAGGAATGATCCAAGAGAAAAGAAAATGAATTAGAACTAATCTCTTCATATTAGAGCTTTAGTGCACTACTAGGGCAGGTTTTTGTATGCATTGCTAGTCATAGCCACTGCATCAGGTGTTTATGCTTCCTTCAGTGATTTTCTTTATTACATGTAAGGATTCAGTTTGGAGAGTAAAAAGCATGGGAAGGCAGATCCAACAAAAGGTGCCAAGCAAAAACAAAATGAATCAACAAGAATTTTTTAAAGTTTTTTTTAAATGTATGTTTGTGTTATTTGCTTTAAGTCTCTTTGTGGGAAGTTTCCTCATAAGCCTCTTGTAATGCTAGGTTCGACTTCTTTTCTATCACTTTAGCACTTTACACTTATGTACACAACCTTGTTTATCAAGTCATCTTTCCATGTACCTTATTTTTCCCATCCTTTGGAATGGGCTAAGAATTTTCCGTATCTTTGTACTGCCCAAAGTACTCATACAATCATTTGGCAAATATTTCTTTATTGATTTCAGTAGTTTTTTTTTTTCTTATAGGAAGGGTTAAATTCAGCTGTTAGGCTATAAAGTATAAGTTTCAGACAAAAGCAAACATCCCCATTCAGCTCACTTATCAAAGCAAAAAGCATCCAGAGAGCAAGACATCCACAACATAAAGGAGCTGAAAAGGTACATGTGCATAGTTTTGTGTTGGGGCAACAATCATAATTTAAAGGCAGAAATATTGCTGCTAAGCACAAGAAAGTACATAATGAACCCAGATGTCTACATGCCGGTGGGAATATAGAGTCAGTACAAATAGCAAGTTTCTCATTGTGATGCAGAACGCAGAGGCTTTACAATCGACATAAAATACTTTGGAGGTGAGTTCCTTGAAGCATCACTGAAGCTAAGAGGTTCTTGCCGGTGGCATTATTTGAAATCATTGTAAACACACCTGTGTAGTCTAGCCAAGTTTTAAAGAGAGGAAATGAAAGAATCCATCCATTCACTCAATGAATGAATCAATGTGAATGAATCAATGAAAAATGAAAATCAATGAAAAAAAGGTGAAAAGATGTGGTCAAAAGTTAGAGGAGTATTCAAAAACTCATTCATGACAGATGAGTAACAGGTCTTTAGCAGCTTCAGTGATTCAGATGTTTTCCATTATGAACTCAGGGCAAAGGTTGGGGAAAACTGGTTTTCTTTTTTTGTTTATTTGTGAGAAGCTTATTTGCATCTCTGTACTCATGAAATAGCACAAGTTCTGGCCTTAGAGTTGAGAGAGGAATAGGTTTGTATCTTTCCTCTCCCACTTAATAGTTGTATCACCAGAGGCAAGTCAGTTAATCTCTCTGAGCATGTTCTGTAAAATGGTGAGTATAACACTTTCAGAACAGACCTGGAAAGCTTATAGTAGAATCAAATAAGGTAACATGTATAAAGCGTTTTGCAAATCTTAATACATAAAGATGACATTTTTGAGTTACTATCATTCAAATTTCTCTTTAAAAAAAACCCATCCTTTAAGGCCCAGTTCAGGTAACCACCTCTTTCAGTTGGGAGCTGTTATACTATTTCTGACCAGTCCTTATGGTCTGTAATTGTCATTAGAAAAAGAATAATAGCTATGTGTTGCCATTTCTTATACTCTTAACTTTGTATCATTTTACTGCAGTACAATTTATTATTACTTTTTCACATATTTATGTCTTGTCTCCCCAACTAGATGGCAAGCACTTTGAGGTCAGGGCCTTTACCACATGTTTCTTTGTGGTAAATATTTCACAAAATGACTTATTTATGTCAGGTACTCAAAAGGTAAGCAGTAAATAAATCATCCAAAGCATATCGCAATGGTCCAGTTGCTAAGATTTACTGACTACTTTAAGATTTACAAATTCCTGTTCTTGACAAACCTATGAGGTAGGGAGTAGAAGTCTCATCATTTGTACTTCCATAACTTCCAAACATTCATTGTTAATTTAAGATATCCTGGATTTTTTGTTTGTTTACATAAAATCATTCTATTCTATTTTATTTATTTTTTTCAGTAACTAAAAGAAAACGTTCTCAGTTTCTATATAAATACAAGTTAACTTACAGAAAAGAGAAAAAGGCTTGGAAGCCAGAGGCAAATAACAAATGGCAAAATAAAAATTATATCACAGAAAGCTCTTAATCATCAAAACAACGATTATATATTCAATCTTGCAGAAATCTAGTCCCATTATATCTAATTACACAGACTCAGAGAACGAAAGTAGTAGGGGCCTTAGTCACTACCTAACCACTCCCTAATTTACAGATAAGTAAACTAAGGCCCAGGAAGGTTAAAAATTTGTCTAAGGTCATTCAGGTAAAAATGACTCAGAGG
>JAQQSK010015955.1:0-10604 GCA_028658325.1 Potorous gilbertii | reverse complement strand
CATGACTATAGTGAAAATGTGCTCAATAAGAAAGTATATGTAGAACCTATACAGAATTGTGCGCTGTCATGCGGAGGGAGGGGGGATAGTGGGGGGAAGGTGTGGGGGGGATAAAATCTTAATTTTAAGGAAGTGATTGTAGAACATTTAAAAATAAAAAATAATAATTGATATAAAAAATAAATAAAATAAAAAAATAAAAAAAATGCTTGTTGAATATCGCAGATGAGAAAAATCAGACACAACATACTAAGATTAGGTCTTTTCTTTCAAACTCCTACGTCTAAGTAGAGATCTAACTATTCTGTTATTGGCAACTATATAATTTAGAATTAGAAACTCTTAAATACTCTTTTTTGGTTAAGCTGTAAATTATTTCAAGTCAGAAAAAAGGCAGCCTAAATAGGCAAGGGCTATATTCTCTATCCATCTGACTTGTATTGCTGACTTTATCAAGCATATGTCAGCAGCAAATCGTCATTGCTTTGGTATTGTATTTTGCCTAGGCAAAGCCTTAGTCATGTAACATACAAATGAAGAAACTGAAGTCCATAGAGATGGAAGACTTGCCCAAAATTATATAACTAGTAAGATTCATACTCAGTTCCTCTGAATCTAGTAATTTCCCCATTGTGCCAAAACAAAGGAAAATTGTCAGAGGAATAAGTGGAAGAGATGAGCAGAAGAGAACAGAAACTAGTGGAAGGCTAGGGCTGAGTTTACTGACAAGTTGAGTGACCAATACCTCAGCGTTTATCCCATTCAGTTGAACATCTGGAGGCCCCCAGGCTAGGTGGATGGTGGAGTGATTAAAGAATATAATGTATCCCACACCACTAGGAAGTATGTAGGGATAGAGGATGGTGAGTTTGTAAGCATAGTATGTATTATATATGCCCTATACACACACACATATATACATATATACATATATATATATATATATATATATATATTATATAGTTTAAGCTAGTATATAAGGAGGGGGCAAAGGGGAGAAAGAATTTTCCCCTAATAGGAATTTCCTAAATGGGGATGTTAACAGGTGAAGGACCATCTCTCATCACTGCAGGCTAGTTCTGGCTCTTGAAGTATCTATAAAATTGCTATACAAATACTTATTTTCTTTCTCCTTCTACAAATTATTCTGAGCCCCACAGACACTTGCCAGAGTGGACCACATAGAAAATGTTAATTTCCAAAAATGGACTCACCCTACCCCTTCCCCATATTTATTTAAGACCAAATCCTCTGGGTCGGTGGTTCTCTTGTACAATTTGTGCTGAGAGTTTTCTCAGTTCCCCTCTTCACTTTGCTAAGTTGAATGTGGCCTTATTTCTAAGTTTAGCTTTTAATTTAGGGTCACAAAATAGCATGCAGTTTTGTCAAACTAGTCTTTTCTTCAGATGGAAATGGAAGCCTGTATTTTTTCATTCAATTAATCATCTTTCAAACTGAGGTATTGTGGGACATCAATTCATTTCTTGCTATTTCTACGTGTACTTTATTATTTTGTATTTATTTAATTTTAAAAAATAATTTGAAGGGTGGAAAGGGAGGGAACTGTTCCTTTATGCTAGAGCCTTTCAGAAAAGCATGGTGTTTCTGGAAGCAGCCAGTGTTGTGGCACACACTCCATGAAGACATTTCATAACCAAAGGCCAAAACATGAAACCAATTATTTAAGACAACTGGGTCTCATATAGTTTTTCTCTGGCTATAAGCAAACTGCATGACTGAATTACTCTTTGACTATTACTCCTTAGTAATGTACCCCCTGCTCCCCTAAAGCTTTAGAAACCAACTTTTAGCTTCTCACTTCTTTAGTAAAGAGCTTCTCAGTTGATTTCAAGTGGGATGCCAACAGTCTCACTTTCTTTCAAACACATTTCACAGCCATCACTGTATAGCTTTACTTTAAAAGTGTATGTTTTGTGGGTGGGGGTGTGGTGCGGTTTGAGCAGTTGTCAGATGTTTTATTTTCGGAAAGCTCCAAATAACATTTTGAAAGATAATTGAGGGTTGCTCAAATTTTCTCCAAGGGGAAATATTTAAAAAAAGGTATCTTTTACCTCCTTCATGTGTGTTATACTCGGTGCTTCATTTGTCACCTCCTCTTCTATTTTATTAATCTTTTAATTAATGGTGTTTATTCTCCTCTCAGTCTGGCCTGAGCAGTGTTTTTATGGCCATTTTATTAGGAAGTGATAACATGTGTGGATTTTTTTTTTTGATATCAGGACTTGCCAATCACTATGGAAACAAGCAAATATTTACATAGCTCAAATACTGATTAATACCTACTGGTTATTTTGACATTATAAAGTTACTGTTTGAATGTAAAGAATTTCTCATGAATGGTAAAGTACTCTATTATAATTTATTTACATTTGTAATTTTCTCATCAGAAATTAATCCAACAACTAAAGCTTCCTCAAATTACAGCCATTTATGAAAAGTCATATTTTTTTTTGCCAGAATGTGACTCAAACTCAACTGCTAAGTATTTTGAAAGCATGGCTTTAAATTTTAGTAGGAACAGTTTTATTACAAAAATATTTTCCCCTAAAGGGAAAGAATACTGACCTTGTCTAACAAAATGTCCTTAAACTACTATGGGAAGGACTGTACTTTTCAGGTGGACTGTTTAAAAATGCTATATTTGTCTAGAATTTCAAAGCAATAATGAGCTTAGAGTTTCGTAGAAATAATTGGCCAAAAAATGTGAGCAATGGATTTTACCATCCTAGAAGAACCCTGTCACCCTTGTAAGGACAGAGCATGTTCAAGGGGTCGTCATGTATGCCACAGCCCTTATGACTTTGGGATACAGATAATCAGTGTATCCTGGTTTAGTAGCCAAGATTGCTTCACTCCATTATTATGTTTTTAATCCTGAGAAGTTTCTGAGGATCTTGAGGAATGACATGAAATGATTTTATGGGTAAATATGCTATGTATTACTGCAAAGAGCAGACACAAGTTTTCTAAAAGCAAGTAAGAACAATGCTATGACTATAGGAAAACTACAAATCATTGAAAAGACCTAGAAGGTTTGACATATCATTCTGGAATGGCCTGGATATTGAGAATCACCTGAATAATTATTGCGGCCAACTAGAATGAAAACTGATTACTAAATGGAAAACTTCAGAAGTTCTCAAAACCTCCAGTGGTATCTCAGTTTTTAAACTAGATAAAAAGGCCTCTTTGAAATAAATTAGCATGAGAGAAGAGTGATAGATGATGTACAGGGAAGTTGGATAGTGTGACATTTTGGATTGACTTTGCCTCACTTTAAGACTGGAAAAGATTTGACAGCAGCCTCCTAAGCAAATGATTTCTGCACAACTGGCTGCAAATCTAAGTATTACTTGATGACAATTGGGCCTGAAAAATGAGTCAGAGAGAATCTTTTCTTTAAAGGAGAAAGTAAATTAAACCCAGCACATTGATAGGAACTTGCATTGCCCCAAAAGAAATCCTCCATGGGAAAAAATTGATTTAGAGACCAAAATATAGAGTGACAAATACAGTGAATATTGTTTCCCCAGAGATTTTTGACCTCTTGAGGATTCAAATTTCATTTTTATTTCAACAAAATTTTGATTTATTTGTGAACTGCTTTTCAAAGAGCATCAATTAAGTGAATGATGTGAACAATAAATCTAAGTAGAAAGCTTGATATGGGAAGAGACAACGGGAAAAGAAACATTTTTTCTTTTCAGAGTTCTTTGGTGTTCAATTCAGTACCACTTTACAACAAATAGTTAATTTTAAAAAATTAATCTCCATAGACTCTAGTCAAGAGTAGAGGTCCAGATCTCTGTACAGTCTCTGAGGAGATTGGGTTTTGTGGTAACACTTACAACACCATGTTTCTCATATTATTGGATTGTGCTGTGGTAAAGCAATTTTGGTCTCAGATTGAACATTTCATTTCTCCTTTATTCAATTTCCTGATTATTCTTTCACCTCAGGTTTTATGTTGGTTCCCACTTATATCTGGCCTTGCTTACTCAAAATATGAATAGGAGCATAGGGGTATATTAAACCTTGCCTGTCTCCCCTACAGCTGTTGGTCAGAGTCTAAAAGAATTTGTAACCGATATGACACCTATTAACAGAGTCCAAGGTATGTGCAGGTATCAGAATCTGAGTTGACTGAAGCAGCCAATGAAACAACCAGCCAAAGTATGCTGTTTTGTATCTCTTGCTAATACAGACAGAGACCAAGAACTACAGTTACCGGACAATGCCCATGTCATTTACTTGTAAACTACAGCTGTCCATGTGGTAATATTTCAGCATCCCCAGGGAAGCCTTTCCTGATTCTTTCCCTCTCCTTGTCCCACTTAAGTACCACACTCATATGCTTCCTGACTCCTGAAATATTTAGCTAAGGTCAAAAATTTTCATTGCATAATTAAAGACATTTTTTTCATCAGATCTATGATTTCATTGACATTTGTAAGGCTTCCAAAAATGCAAAATGCAATTTATTTCTGCCATCTCCAGTGTCCATGTTCCAGTTGGGATAGCTATCCAAGGTGCTGATGTCCTTCCTCTATATCTCTTGATATTGCATGAGTGTTAATGGGTGGTTCAGCAGCTTTCCTTCCACATAGTTCTTTGATTATATAAGTTAATTGCTCTTGCTCCTTTCAATGGTAATATCATACAGCCTACTGTCACCATGTATGTCTCCTTCATTCATTGCAGTAATCTACACTTAAAAGTTTTTTTTTTTAAATAGTGTGATATTTCAAATTTTAAAGCCATGGTGCAATGTATAGTGTGCTGAACTTGGAGTCTAGTTTTTTTTTTCTAAGACAAATGGTGCCACAAAAGGCAAATCTTTAAGCCATCTTTTCTGTATCTACAAAGTAAGGATTCCCCTAGGAACTTCACAGTGTTCTTTTCAGGAATCAATGAAATGATATATGTAAAGTGATTTACAAACCCCTAATATTTGGAGTAATACACAGGTGGGTAAGATAATTACTTTCTGTAGCTGAGTGAAAGCAGTATGATGTAAGCTTACTTTGTATTGGCTCACTGAAAGCATCATACAATTTCAGTAGTAGGGCTGCTATGTATTTCTTCCTGATCTTTTGGGGTTTTGATCTCCTCTGCTAGAGGAGACCAAGTATGAGGGATTGGACTTCAGATTTAAAATGTTAATGTGAAAATTGATCTGTACATTTATATGATTGAGTGTATTACATATTCTAATGCTGCTTGTTTTGATTATCTTTGAATATGATATGTAGATATTTCAGTAAATATTAATTAAAATCCACTAATTTTGAGAATATCTAAAAGCTTATAATCTTTTCTGGAATTCCTACCTTATTCTTAATTCACTATAATTTATTTTTTTAAGTATACTTGTATAATTTGAAAGCATTTCATTCCATGACATTTAATGTTTATGAGTATTTAGTAATTTTAAAAAACTGTTCTTAAATTTTTATGGATTAATGTTATTATATCCACATGATTGTGACTAATAGTTTATTCTTTGTCACTCTGTAGTTGAGTTAATTGGTCAAATCTCAAGACTAATTTGAGTTCTATATTTGTTGCATGGAAATGCATTGTCTCTTAATATGTGAAACATAGCAAGTTTCTAACATATTATTGTACCCACTGGATGATATCTTCCAGGATATTCATTAGGGATTAAATTTTTCCAGCTTGCAATGGATGTGTTGCACAATTTCTATGTGTAATTTTTACATAATCCACATTAATCATTAGTCGGGGTTCCTTAAAGATAACCTTTCTATATTTCTGGTGACAATGAGAGGATCCTTAATCTCCATTATGGACTCCACCATTTTGTTAAATGAATTCTATTATTATTTTCATTATTGATTTTTTTCTTACTTCTTTTTGATGGATATCAGATAGAAATGATCTGAGCAAAAGGCACAATCCTACTATTATTTTGTCTTTAATATAGTCCACACAACATTACATTAGATTGAAATAATAGCTTTTTACAACTGGATAATAGAATGTAAGCTCATCTTCTGAAGACTCACAGAAAGCATCTTAGACAAAAGAGATAACAGGAGAGATGTTTCCACATGTTTTAATTTTTTTATATTAAATCTCTATATGTTGAAGGTTTTTCATTCCATATAGTTTGGAGATTACAAATGGTTGGTATGACAATACCTATTAAAATGTTATCCTTAAATTTAATGTTTTAATGCTGTGACTAGGTAGTTGTGGACAGCAATTCTGTCTATGATAATAGTCTTATTTGGGTTCAGTTTGCTTGTTGAATTCTCAACGATATTTTGGGCTTTGTATATATAACATTGTGTTTTGTTGAGAGTTAGTTTATAAATGATAGTGATATTCTGTTGTCTAATTTTAGTCACCTAATTATGTCTTTCAGGCCATCATGTAGGTGACATAGTGCATTGAGACCACTTCAATTTATCATGTAGATGCTCAATTTTGGTAGCCTGCAGTGATACGTTGCAATGACTGTTGGTTTTAGAAGAATTTTTGAAGATTTATAATCTGTTCATTACATTATTTGAAAATATCTGTTGATGTTTTCCCTCTTCTTTGATGAGGAAGTATTAATCTTTCTGTAGATGTCTTGGAATGATAAATACTTCATTTGGTAATGTTACATGGAGTTCTGTTTGAGCACTTTCTAGTTAGCCATTTTTTATGGTGCCAGAAGTACATATTAAGTTTGGTAGTAAGTAGTTTTATCATATTCTAAATGTGTTCTTCCCATTAAACTTTGGGATATCATATAATCTCTTAAAACACAACTTTGGATTCCCTCTGGAAGCCTTATAATTGCTTTGTCTTACCTGGCAGCAGCCAAATTACATATATTATTGCTTCTATTAATTTAACTTCTATATTCAAGCCCAAAGCTTTCAGTCTATACTCTTCATGAGCACACATTAAGAATTTTATACTTATGGAGTACAAATGACATTTGAATATCGTTGGAGAAACTTTCCAGGACAACTTTGTAATGTCCTTTCAATGGAGTCATATTAATTGCTGTAATCCACATATATCAAGGGATAAGTGCAATTTTTCTTATGACTCTTTTCCTTCAAAACCATGCTCATTTCTATTTAAGGTAATGATAATGTGTTGAAGGATAGGCAGATACATGACAAAAAAACTAAACAAAACAAAACAGTTTCCCTTGTGGATACTACCTTTTGTGTCAATCATTCCTCAAATTATTGTGTTTTTATTTGTTTCAAATATAGAACCGTTTTCCATGTGGATATCAAATGCTGTAGTTTTTTTGCTGTTTGGAGCTATTTTGTATATTTACAATACCATAAGCTATTTGTACAGAATTGTCAAAGTTTTCATAATAATCAGTGTGCAAATGTTATGGTTCTTTGGGGTGGATAATTAAATAATTCCCCAAATTCAGAGTGAGTTGCTCTTCATACTCGCCTTGAACTTTTTTGACATATTAATAATTTTTTTGGTAAGCATTACATTCTGTTAATTCTTTGTATTAAGTACAAAAAATTGGCCTATATTTCAGAGGTCACTGGTGTTTTTTTTCTGTTGATAACAAAAATTTCATGACTTTTGTGAAGAAAGATGGGAGCTAGTTTTCATTAGAAAGGTGGTAAAGTATTTTGTTAATAACTCATGTACTGCTATGAAATATTTGAGCTAATAATCAAGGATCTTATTCCTACCTTGCACTTCTAGTTTTTCAAGGAAGTTAGAATTCCTTTCACTTCCCTTAATGCAACTATTCTGTTACTCATTTTATTAATGACACACCAGCTTTCTCTTTAATGTTTAATACCACTTGTGCTTATATTGAACTTTTAACTGGATAGATGACCATAACTTTTTCACTTCTTCCTCTAGTGGTCCTTCTTACTCCCATAATGTTTTTATTTTCTAAACCTCTGTAGCACATTTTAAAATTGATGATGGATTATTAATTTTTTACTTCACTCCGCTTTGTCTCCTTTTATCACTTAAACTTTTAACTTTTGTTTTTCATTTCTGATTAAAGGCATCAAGAATTTCCAACATTTTTGTTTTCTAGATGGTGTTCCATCTATTTTTGTTACCATTGATTAGGTGATATAGTGTCCAACTTGTCTCTTGCATACAACAAAGTATTAATGTAATTTAAAATCTCTTTCCACAGGGATTAAATAATTTTCTCCTTATGTTTGCAATGGTGGTATTTAATGCCTTTCTTTCAGAGAATTGCTAGATGGTTTCACCTTTCTTCCATTGGTTCTTATTATTGCAATAGCTATACCATGTATTTATACAGACAAGTGCTGCTAAAATGTTTTTAAACTCTATTATGTATTGTAGAAGAATGGATGTGTTTAACTTCCTATAATAATGTTTTTTAAGGGAAAAAGAAAACTTCATAAAAAAATTCAACACATGGAAAAATTTTGACATTATATGCAATGTTCCATAATCACAAACCTTCACTTCACTTCCCCCTCCTCTGCCCTACCTCTGCAAAGAAGTGTTGTGGGAGTGTCTTCTCATATCTCTTTTTTGAACCTGTATTGTCCAAAAGGGATAAGTTTAAAGCAAAATAAAATGTAGCTTTCTTGACCTATTGAACTAGTTATATCATGCCAAATAGTCATTATTTTGACCAAGGATTTCTTCCCTCTCATTCTCATATGACCCAGAAAACTTTTACTTTCCTGAACTTCTCAAAAACTTTCAATGCCCATAATTTTTGCTTAGAAAGAAAAGGGAAGAGGAAGTTAAGGCTAGGGACACCAGAAGATGAATTTCACAGTTTTATCTGCAACTGCCCCTAAACTGCTAATTCCTCAAAGAAAGGAACTACATACACTCTCCTCTGCTCCTCTTCGCTCCCTTCTCAGTTTCCCATTAAATAAATGGCACCAATCACTTAAGGATTGCACTGGCTTTCCACTAGATAAGAAAGCTTTCACTATTTTTTTTTTTTATTTTATGGGATTCCTCACTAATGACTTACACTAAGCCATGTCTGCATTATGGTAACAAAATCATAAATTGGAAAATGTCTAAATCAAGTAGCAATTAATGCATCATAAAGTACTTCACATTCCTGGGTAATAAGTTGCACATTACCTACATGAGTGACAAATTTAGAAAACCAAGCGAGCTCTGATCTAGGTCTGAAAAAAGAGGGGAAAAAAATCTCTGTACTAGGTTATTGTAGGGTGTGAAAGACTCGCTGTTGTGGAAAGGCAGTGTGAATCCATATTATGCAGAAATCAATGGATACCCAATCTTTCCAGACTGCCCAAGGAGCTGTGTGACAAGGGCACAGTACTTCTCCTAATCAAGCAGGTTGTATGAAAGCCCAGAGTCAAGCTGAGTCTGATATATCCAGCTGTACTTTGTTTGCTACTTAATGGAGCAGGTCATAGTTATAACACCCCAAAGAAATCAACCAGTCTCAGCCTGAGGAGCACAGAGGAAGTGTGGGAACTCCAGCAGCTCTATATTAAATCACTCCTATAGGTCAGCCACAGAGAAAAGACTCAGGGAAATAATAAGGCAGTGTCATTCTGCTGTCCATGGTTATGATTTTTCCCTCAGGGAAGGGAGTGGGGGTGGGGGTGGGGGAAGAAGCAGTTTGGTTTCTTTGGAAATGGTTTTGTTTTTTCCTCTTTCCTTATACATTATAAGACTCCTAGCAGGGCACTAGACGCTGAACTTTGGCTCCCTTTCTTGCAATACACCAGTAAGGGAGTTCATACCACAGAGCAACAGTGATAAAAGGCCAATTCAGAGTTGGGGGGTGGGGGGCGGTGGAGACAGTTTTCCCTAGCTCCAAATTTTCATCTCTTTTCCTCTCCTCTGTAACCCTTGCCTTCTTTCTCTCCTCTATGATATAATCCCGGTAGCACTGGGTCTTCAGCTCAGAAGGGGTTATGATAGGAGGGAGGAAAAGGTGGAAAAACTCATGCTGTCATATTCCTCCTGTCACTGCCAAAGATTTGTAGCAAGAGTGGTGCCCACTACCCTTCTGCCTGGCATGCATAATGTCCTTTGCCATATGTCATGGAGGCAGTGAAAATAGGGTGGCTTTCTCTGATCCTTTGCCTTCTTATTCAATGGCAAAATCCGAGCTCTTTAAGAAATGAAGATTTCCACCTCTCCCATGTTCTTAACCCAGCCAGAGTTCTTAACACACAGTGAATGCAACCAAGCCTCTGGGATAAATGCACCAGATACATAAAGGGAAATAGATATATAGATTAGCCAGAAGAGTGACAACTTGCTTGAATACAAGTATGTTTAGGAGAAGCAGGGCAAAAGAAATGAGTGCTCTATCGATTAAAACACCAACTACTGTTCTCTCCTAGCACCATGGGGCAGAGTGAAATATTTACTGGGGGTTGAAGAGCCAGAGATTGGTGACCTGTAGATTCTTTCCACCAAAATGCAGTGCAGATTCTATAGAAAAAGCTGGGAGTTGTGATCATTAACACTTTGTTATTGTGTGAAACCACTTCCAGTGACAAGGTGTAAAAGCAAACAAAACTGAAGTGGTTACTGAAACCTCTTGCTTCCAGGAAAGTATATTCCCTTGAGGGACAACT
>JAQQSK010015954.1:0-10604 GCA_028658325.1 Potorous gilbertii | reverse complement strand
AAAAGAGGTGCAAAAGCTCACTGAAGAAAATAGTTCTCTCAAAATTAGAATGGAACAGATGGAGGCCAATGACTTTCTGAGAAACCAAGAAATCACAAAACAAAACCAAAAGAATGAAAAAATGGAAGATAATGTGAAATAATGTTGTCAGATACCTATGTTTTCTCAACATCTTTCTGTGACTTCCCATTACTATTGTGTCACAAATGTCACTGTACTACATCATACTTGGAAGGATACAAGCTGGGTCACTGTTTTCCTCCCAGGGCTATGGCTTAGCAAGGCAAGAGTAATGAATTTTCACAGTTCCTCTCAAACCTGTACCTCACCTTGGTTACATAGATCCCCAGGATTGTGTGGAGAAGATTGTGGTTAAGGGAGGGAGAGCACATGAAGGATGCCTGCTCTCTCTCCCCTCTTCTCAACAATAGAGCTTAACAAGTTAGCATTGACTTGAGAGTGCTCACCTGGCATCTCTAAATGGCCTTCCAATGCCATTTCTTAGCTTTACTTAAAAATGAATAAAGACTTTTTTTACCCCAAAGCAATCAAAAGAAATATAGGATAAGAGGTTAGGATCCAAATGAATAACCTAATTTTGATTCCCAGAAGCCTATTCAGACCTCTGCAAGTTCAGAAATGCTTGTTGAAGATTCATCCACAGGAATAAGTTTGTTTCTTTAACATTTTATGGAGTGATAGATATTGACTACACTGAATAAAACCTTTAAAAAAAATTTTTTTTGTTCTAAAAATCTGCAGCACTGCTTCTATACTTGTCTGTGGAGAAGAATTCATTTATTTCCTTCCCAGTAGGTTAGTTTCACAATACTGATACTCAAGACATTGCTGGGATTGTGAACAGATATTGATGGTGCTTCAAAAGATATTTAGCTAGTGCCAGAGGTTGTCAGAGGCTCTTGGAAGTCTGCAAGTCATGGTATTGTAAATTTGGGGGAAAGCAATTTACCAGGGAGGGCACTCATCTGCTACCTTTCAAGGAGAGAGAGGGATCAATGGCCTTCTGCTCAAAATACCTTGAGCAACTTACATGATCAAGTCTGTATGGACCTCCTGATGCTACCTGCCTGAGTACCACCAGCATCCTTAGCATAAAACTAATGATTAGTTGTTATCCATTCTTGAAGACAACCAAAATGACATCACTATGCTAGAGTCAAGTATGTCTGACCGTGGCTGATCAGACCAATACAAGATCGGAATGGTCTACCACAGGTTGGGCACAATAGTCCATGTGAACATTTGGGATGAATATTCTAAATTTGTGCATGCTATGTTTCCTTTGTTTTAATTCTGTTTTGCTCAGAGTACAGCTCTTTCTCTGATGTGGGTGCACCATGATGTGTCAGTGTCTCCCAGGTCACACAATCAATTCCAACATTCTTAAGAGGGACCTTGAGAACATCCTTGTATTGCTCCTTCTGACCACCATGTGAACGATTGCCTTGTGTGAATTCTCCATGAAATGGTTTTTTTGGCATTCAAACAATGTGGCCAGCACATGGGAGTTGTGCCCTCTGAAGCAGAATCTGAACGCTTGGCAATTTAATTCAAGAAGGTTGTGTCTCATATTCCACTGAAGAATGGTGACAACCAGCAATGGATGTGTGCAGTTGATGGAATATAGACAACAACATTTGCATACATTTCTAGTCAATATACGTTTATTAAGCACCTATTATGAGTCAGGAACTGTTCAGATTGCTGGGGATACAAAGAAAAGGAAAAAACCAGTCCCTGCCCTCTAGGAGCTCAGTCTAAAGGGGGAGGAAAGATAAAAATAACTATGTACAAGTTACAGACAGGATAGCTTATAGATATTGAATAAGAAAAGCACTAGAATTGGTGGGGATTAAACAAACCATTTTGAAGAGCAATATGGAGCTAGGCCCAAAGGACAATTAAACTGTACATACTCTTCAACCCAGCACTACCACTTTTAGGTCTGTACCAAAAGAGATAAAAAATATTTTTAAAAAGGAAAAGAATTTATTTATATAAAAATATTTATATCAACTCTTTTGGTGGTGACAAAGAGTTGGAAAATGAAGGGATGCCCATCAATTGGGAACTAGCTGAACAAGCTGTGATATATGAATATAATAGAATAGTGTTGTACTATAAGAAATGATGAACAGGCTGATTTCAGAGAAAACTGTAGAAACTTACAAGAAATGATATAAAGTGAAGTAAGCAGAGAACCAGGAAAACATTGTGCACTATGATAGTATGAAGACCAACCAGGAATGACTTAGCTGCTCTCAGCAATGCAATGATCCACGACATTCTCAAAAGACCCATGATGAGAAAAGTTCTCCACCTCCAGAGAAAGAACTGATGAGGTCTCTAAGCAGATTGAAGTAGACCATTTTGCACTTTCTTTATTTTTTCATGTTTTCTATTTTTTGGTCAGTTTCTTCTTTAACAAAATGACTAACATGGAAATACATTTTATGCAATTGCACATATATAGCCTATATCAAATTGCTTCAGTCATAGGGAGGGGGAGGGGAGGGAGGGAGAAAATTTGGAATTTAATTTTTTAAATTAATGTTAAACTAAGAGCAAATAAAATATTATTTAAAATAAAGAAATAAGGAAGATCAGAAAAGGCTTCTGCAGTCAGTAGAATTTTAGTTGGAGCTTGAAGGAAGCCAGAGAAGCCAAGAGGCAAAGATGAGGAGGGACAGCCAGGAGATGGAGTATGCTCTTACACAATTTATTTGGATAAAATCTTAATGAGTCTCGAATCTTTCTTGCCTTATTTCCACAAAACTACAAGTAGAGGCCATTCTGGAAGGTCAGTGGTTGTGCCTGAAGCCCCAGAGCATTAAGATCTACAAAGAGCATGGGCTCATGTAGCTTTACAAAGCCATAAGATTAGAAAATGCTCTATCTCTTCAGAAAGTGAGGGAATTGTGTGAAAGGTAGAAGAATACCTATGCCCTAAATGGATCCTTGACCTCACTTCAAATACCCCTATTACTCATATTACTTTGCTATTTCTCAGTTTCACCCTAGAGAACTAAAAGCCTAGTTAGAGACCTTTGATAAAGGGGCACATTGTGGGAGACAGGGACTTTGAGGAATATTTTATACAAAAAGGTAGTGGAATGATTATCACACATAATTAATATATAAAAGATAAAAGTGATATAAATATGCAAATTGATGACACATTAAAAAATGAAATACACAAAATCACATAGAGTCAACTACCATGACAGCCTCAATATGTTGACAATTAGTACATGAATAATACATAACACTTCTCACTTACACCACATACTCATTAACATTTTCTTATCAAACATATAACTTAACATAATCACAGTAGCATTATCGGGCACTTTGCACTTATAATCCCATAAAGTCAATAGATTTATAATGAGAAAGAGACTACCCATAAAAAAGAAGAAAAATTGAACAATCTTGGATAAGCCCCTATATGTAAATAATCTTGTGGAGTATAGCTGTATTATACATTGTGTGAGGAATACTGTTTGGGTGCTCTCAAGGACAAGAAAACCAAACCTATATATTAATCTGCTACAGGTTCGTTAGTTTGTTATGTCTTTATCTCTCCTTGTTCAATAGACAAACAAGGGATACATTTAGAATTCACTCAAAAATTACTTAAAATTCAAAAACTAGGTATACCCCATTCTCTGGAAAAGAAAAACCAGAGGAAATTTCTTCTCCCACAAATTATCTTTGCTGTTTTAATCACAAACCCCAAATGGATAGGTTTTGACAAATATCGCTGTTGCTATTCATTAGATTTGTTTCAGATAATGAGGGAGAGAGAGAGATTTAAACAATCTATCACCTACAATACTGATCAAATTCAGTGCCATATCTGAGCTCCAAGGAATCAAAGGGAAATATAATGCTCATTAGACTTCTCTCACCAGTTACCATCAACCACCTCATATTAGTTCAGGACGGACTCAACTCCAGTCACTTCCCTCTAATCACTCATCTGCAACTGTCTCTGCACTTTCATGTGTGAATCACCAAAAACTGGCATTAAAAACCTTCCCCATCTTCCTCAGTCCATTATTGTCATAACATCAAATGCCAACTGAGTACCCCTCAGAATGCCTTCTCCGCAGACACTTCTGCCATGTCACTTAATTGTCAGTTCTCTCTAAATACCTGACAGACTCTTTCTTGCTACGATAGTGAACCCCCAAGAATCTTTTCTTTGCTTAAGTGCCTGGAACTTGTATGTAAAACCTTTATAATTCTGATTTTCAGCAACTCAGGAGGTAGGAATGAATTGGAATACTATTAATATATTAGAAATACCAAATAAAAAGTTTACAAAAATATGGAAAAAAACACTCAAAAATATGTAAAGAAAGCAGAGCCAAAGGAACAATAGACTCAAGACTACAGCTTTGCAAATAAAGATAAAATACAAGCTTCATACAATGGACAGCAACAGGAGGCTCTCTTTTCTTTCTACAAAAGATTAACTCCGAACTGTAAAATTGTGTGTTGTCCTTTTCAGTGACCAATAATACCACAGGTGATGTGTTGACTTGCATGTGAATTGGATTTAAGTAAGTCAGAGTTGCACAGTCAGCAGTCTTTCTCTCTTCAGAATCATGGAAGTCCAGTGGCAAGATAAAAGTCAAGATGACTGGCATTGGCCCAGAAGGCAGTGGATAACCTTGGTATCATTAATGTCTGACCAAGATCTGAGCATTCCACAGCACCTGCTTTGGTCACCGTCATGGCCTTTGGAACTAATTGTTCTCATCCACCCATCCTGCCAGAGGAAGTCTTCATATGCTCTGGGTAGCCATCCCCCTAACTCACTGACAGATCTGAGGCCTGTTGGTTACCCTCAACCTGGTTTAGTCTGTCTACTGAGATAGTTTACTGGCATGTGGCCACTGCACATGCTACAGCTTCTTATAGTCACAGGTGAAACTTGAGTGAAAGTGGCTACAAAGGTTGATGAGAAGCCCTGAAAAGGGCTCAACAAGCCCTCATACCAGAGGTGCTACTCCTTCCTGAACACCCCATACACCCCACTATAAGTTGGAATTTCTATTTTGTGCTTTTTTAGTTGTAGGAATAGGGGTTGTCTCCTTACACAGAGGCTCTAAATGACCTGATCTAAAGCCAGAGAGCCTGGGAACAAGCTTCAGCTCTGCAATTATTTCCTATATTCCAATGCATAAGATCTCACTGGGTATCAGTTTCTTTATGTGTAATATGAAGCAGTTGGACTAGATAGCCTTTAAGGTTGCTTCTGGCTCTAAATCTATGGTCCCATGATCCTACTTCAGGGGTGGTCTGTGAATTTGTATTTGTCTTCTGTGCCAAAAACAAATAGACAACAAAACCAAAAGTTATCAAGCAAAATGAAATAAAATGAGCGGGTCGTATTAGATGTATATGTTCTTAACCATATGGTCTATGTCTTATTTGTTCTTGGATATCCATTTGGAGTTTCTAATTATGATGATGTTTTTACTAATCATTCCCTTAAAGGCCATCTGACAAAGTGCTAGATTTCTGAGCTTGGAGCCAGCAGTGCCTGGATTCAGATCTGATTCCTGACTCTTGTTGGTCATGTGACTATGGGCAAATCATTTCATTTCCATAAGCCTTAGGACAACTGCTCAAGACTTATGGACTGAAGTAACCCTGAAAGACTTCAAATTGTGATCTAGCAAAGAATAAATATTTTTAGTCTTATATAGTGCTACATATACATTTACCATATTTGTCAAGTGACATGAAATATTATTAACAAAAGATGCATAAGGAAAAGTAAAAACACAATGCAATACAACATAACACAATATAAGAGGACAACTGTTGGGAGATCAGGATGAGTAATGGAACTTTCATTTCTATCCTGAGAAAAATTTAGAAATGGGATATAAAAAATGGAGCAAGAATTTCATTTCTATGATATTACTGTAAATGAAAATGCATAATTGAACACAGAAGATTATGTCTCCCCATCCACAGTTTATGCATAAGAAGAAAGAAAACACATCATTTCAATTTTCCTTAGGTGGGGTGAATAATCATTTTCAAGATCAGATTCTTATGACATAACTTCATATTTTAAAAGGTATTATAATATCCAAAAGTCAATTGCTATATATGCCTTCTATAGAAGAGGAAAAATGTGAAACAGAAGATGTATTGTGTGCTTCATATCAACAGCTTTAAAGCCTTGTGATTTTGTCGGTGTGAGAAGCCCTTCCACTGAGGCCAAACAAAATACATCTATAACTGGACAGATGGTCTCTAAGGGTGGCTGTCATCAAAAAAATTAATCATCTCAAGGTTCATTTCATGATATGTTTCTTTAATCTTAGATAGACTGGCCCTTGGATGACAGACAAAATCTTTCACTGATTTTGTACTCAAAGTCTTTCAAGTATGGAGGCATTTTCCAGAGCTTTAGCTCTGTCTACAAACCTTTGAGACTCTAGGATCACCTCCATGTGGGACTGCATGGAACATAATAGGTGGGAAGGAAGAATAGGCATTTTTTAAATTTCAAGGACATAAAGCAATTAATGCTTAATCACAGGATGAAAACTAGCAAAATTACTGCTTCTATTGAAAAAAAAAAGCCAGCATCCACTTATTTAGAAATTTGCATGTTTTTACCCATTTTTGAAGTTTAGGGGATTGAAAAGTGGCCTTGGTAAGGAACACCTGGGTTCATCTCTTGCCTCTGGCACACACTTGTTGTGTTAATTTAGGCAAGTGTCAGTGTCAAATGCATCTCTAATTCTGTAAGTTCCAAATCAGGCACCAATCATATGAGAAAGAAAGAAAGAAAGAAAGAAAGAAAGAAAGAAAGAAAGAAAGAAAGAAAGAAAGAAGGAAAGAAGGAAGGAAGGAAAGAAGGAAGGAAGGAAGGAAAGAAAGAGAAAGAAAAAAGGAAAGAAAGAAAGGGAAGGAGGAAGGAAGGAAGGAAAGAAAGAAAAAAGAAAGGAAGGAAGAAAAGAAGGGAGGAAGAAAGAGAGGAAGGGAGAAAGGGAGGGAGGAATAAAGAGAGAGTAAAAAGATGAAGGGAGAAAAAAGAAGAGAAAGAGAAGGAAGGAGGGAGAAAAGGAAGACAAGAGGAAGAAAAAGAAAGGAAGGAAGGAAGGAAACAAAGGAAAGGAGGGAAGGAGGTGCATGTGACACTGTCAATAAAAGGAATCATTCTTGGTCTAATGAATTAAAGCAAAAATATTGTGCTTTTCCCATCCTCTGCCTACATTTATTGTCAGTTTAATGTAATTTGTCAATTAAAACCACCTCTTAGCTGCCAAATGAATGGGGCAGTGGAATCTCTCTCAACCCTTTTTTTTTTATCTTAGCAGAGGATCACATAGGTTCATCGATCTTTAATCCTATGTCCATTCCAAAGTACCTAACTCCTCATCTCTCACATGTGTCATCAAATTCTTTTTTAGATTGAGAATCTTTCCCCTCAAGCTCGCACTTTTGACAGGACTTTTCTACCACCATCCCAACTTCCAGCCCACATCCCCTTGCAACTGATCAAAGGATGAATGAATGCAGGAGGTGGCGGATACCATGAGGTAGAAGGGCTGTGGAGCGGGTGGTGTTGGGCCTGTATTGGTGGTAATCCATCTTGATTTATGAGCTTCTTCTCTGGAATTTACCCATGTAGGAAAACTCTGGGAAACCTCCTTTGTCCTATTTTCCCCTGCTTGTGTCCTTGGGTGAGGACATTGAAGGGCTTTGTTCTGCAAAAACATTTTTAAAAGGTGACAAATCTCTCTCTGTTGGAGTATTTAAATAATAATTGTTTAAAAGTTGTAATTAGAATATGGAATAACTGCTAAGTAGCAGAACAAAATCAAAGCCAATTTACAGCATTCTCGGAGTTTTATCCAGAGATTTCTTGGGTTATCCCCTGTTCAGCCTCTAAAAGTACCTCCTGTTTGATGGACTCAAACTTTCTCCTTGACATTATCCAGTTTACTCATTATTTCTTAACTGAGCACTTTCTCCAGTAAGATTAATAGCTTCATTCTATGGATAGGGGTACTCCTCCAGGTTTTTGTGCTCCCATAAATCCTATATAGAAAAAACTTCCTCATTCCCTAGAAGTCTTCTTGCCTAAATAAGTAACATTTTCATTCTGATTCTCTAAAGCATTAGTTTCCAAACTTTTTCAATTACCACAATCAATACTAAATAAATAAATTAGCTTCCAACATTAATTGATCTCAAAAGTTTGTGAATATACTGTTATGTGAATATTATATATATATATTATAAAACATAAATTCAAAATTAGAAAGTATGAGTTATACAACTTTAAATGCTAATTATAAATGGAATAGAAAAACCTTTTTTGTGAACATTGTGATTTGACTGAATGAGTGTGATTATTTTTACAAAATACCTGTTCATTAATAATTTTTTAATTAAGTGATGAATGTAGCTAGCCAAACACATGAGTTTCTTTAAAAAAAATACTTTTTAGTGAAAGATTCTCAATACAATAATCCAAAAATAAGTTGTGACACTATTCTGTGAACGTTTTAAATTTCCAGCGAGTCATGCCTATGTGTAGATATTTGATGTAATACAAAAATGTAAAAATGAGTTATCTCTGAATTCAGCTCTGTAGAAAGTTTTTTTAAAATAAATCCATTTCTTTTTCTGTGTTTCTGATGAATGGCATCATGCATTAATTTCCTATTCATATTTTGATGTCTTCATTTATTTCTTTTTTATGATTATGAAAACCAAAAATATCATTCAGGCTAAGGTATTGGACAGGGAACTGTGTATAATAAAACTAAAAGTTAGATCAGAGCCAGATTGGGAAAGGTCTCAAATGCCAAACAGTGGTGTTTAAATTTGACTCTAGAAGTACTTGAGTTGAGAAGTGAAGTGCCTAGACTTGAGCTTTAGGAAAATCACCTTGACAGCTACATGGAGAATGAATTGGAGTAGGGAGAGGCTTGAGGCAAGGACACCAGTTAGAAGGTGTACTATATGTATATATAACTGAGCTTAGGGGGAAAAGTCAGCACTCTGAACTTCAGAGAAAATAGAAATAGGTTAATAAAGACCAACAAATAGTGTTTCCAACTCTCTGACCATACATACATCACAGATAAACAGATAGATCTGTCTACATACAAATACATACACAGTTACCAGAGAGAAAAGCCCCAGCATCTTGGATTTCAAGGGGTGGGGGAGGTCTTCTTGGCCACTACCCAGAATCTTGTCTGGCCAGACAAGCACTTCCAAAGAGTAAGCACCAAAACAAAACTTTATCTCAGAGGATATATATATTCTTTACAGATCCAGAGGGTGTCACAACCCTTGAAGAACAAGTGCCTCACTAGAAATTAACAAAAGGAAGGGAGGAGCCAAGATGGCAGAGTAGAAAGATTCACATATGCTGTCTCCGAACCCACAGCCCATAAATTACCTGTAAAAAGGAACTCCCAACAAATTCTGGAGCAGTGGAAGCCACACAACAACAGAGTGGAGGAGATTTCTGTTCCAGAGAGCCCTGAAAAACCAATGCCAAAGGTCTGTCGTGCACTGGACCTGGAGTAGAGCCCAGCCTGCCTTGGCCGCATGGCACCGAGAAGAGCAGATATGAGCAGGCTTCAGGGACAGAATCTCTAGCAGCCATGAAGGTCCCTCCACCACAGGCAATACAGGTCAGTGAGAGAGACTTCTGGGCTGGCTGAGAGGGAAGCAGGGTGTCTCCATAACTCAGGCCCCCCCAGGAGGCAGTGACAGAGGCAGCAGCAGACCGAGGCTCCCAAAGCAAGCAGGAACTCAGAGCCATTACTGAAGGTGTCCACATAAACCCCCTGAGGGAACTGAGCCCTGTGAGGTGGCCCTGCCCCCACCTGAGCATCAGAACTTAAGCTCACATTGAATAGCAGCCCTGTCCTCGTTGAAAGCCCTGAGGCTGGGAAGCAGCATTTCAATCTCAAACCCCAAGCACTAGCTGGGTGGGTCTGGAAGTGATGTGGGTGTGGAAAGGAATCTCAGAAGTCAAGTAACTGGCTGGGAAAATGCCCAGAAAAGTGGGGGAAAAGGTAAGACCATAGAAGGTTACTTTCTTGGTGACCAGATGTTTCCTCCTTTCCTTTCTGATAAGGAAGAACAATGCTTACCATCAGGTAAAGACATAGACGTCAAGGCTTCTGTATCACAAACATCTGAAATAGATATGCAATGGGTTCAGTCCATAGAAGAGCTCAAAAAGGATTTTGAGAATCAAGTAAGACAGGTGGAGGAAAAACTGGGAAGAGAAATGAGAGAGATGCAATAAAAGCATGAAAAACAAGTCAATACTTGCTAAGGGAGACTCAAAAAAATGCTGAAGAAAATAATATCTTTAAAAATAGGCTAACTCCATTGGAAAAAGAGGTTCAAAAAGCCAGTGAAGAGAAAAATGCTTTCAAAAGCAGAATTAGCCAAATGGAAAAAGAGGTGCAAAAGCTCACTGAAGAAAATAGTTCTCTCAAAATTAGAATGGAACAGATGGAGGCTAATGACTTTCTGAGAACCCAGGAAATCACAAAACAAAACCAAAAGAATGA
>JAQQSK010015953.1:0-10604 GCA_028658325.1 Potorous gilbertii | reverse complement strand
TTTCTGCGTGGCTTCCACTGTTCCAGAATTTGTCAGGAGTTCTTTTTAGAGGAAATCCATGGGCTGTGGGTTCGGAGCTAGCAAATATGAGTCTTTCTACTCCGCCATCTTGGCTCCACCCCCAGGGAATTTTCACAGGAAGAAATTAAAGCTATCTATAATCATATGAAAAAATACTCTAAATCACTATTGATTAGAGAGATGCAAATCAAAACAACTCTGAGGTACCACATCACACCTATCAGGTTGGCAAACATGACAGAACAGGAAGATGATAAATGTTGGAGAGGATGTGAGAGAGTTGGAACACATTCTTTATTGGTGGACCTGCTAGCTCATCCAACCATTCTGGAGACCGATTTGGAATTATGCCCAAAGGGCTACAAAAATGTGCATACCCTTTGACCTAGCAATATTGCTTCTAGGTCTCTATCCCAAAGAGATCATAGAAATGGGAAAGGGTCCCACAAATACAAAATTATTTATAGCAGCTCCCTTTGGGGTAGCCAAAAATTGGAAATCAAAGAAATACCCATCAATGGGGAATGGCTGAACAAGTTACAGTATATGAATATAATGGAATACTATTGTGCTACGAGAGATGATGAACAGGCAGACTTCAGAGAAGACTTAAAAAACTTATATGAACTGATGCTGAGTGAAAGGAGCAGAACTAGGAGAACTTTGTGCACAGCAACAACCACAATGTGTGAGGATTTTTCTGGTAGACTTAGTACTTCATTGAAATGAATGGACTAAAAAATTTCCAGTGGATTCTTGAGGCAAAATGCCTTCCACACCCAGAGAAAGAACTATGGAATTAGATCACAGAGAGAAACAGACTCTTTTCTTTTGTTTTATGTTTCATTTTTTTTGTTTTATGGTTTCTCCCATTCATTTTAATTCTTCTATGCAACATGCATTTAATAGGAATGTACATGTAGAACCTATATATGATTGTACACTGTCTCAGGGTGGGAGTGGGATGAATGAGGAGAAGGGAGTGGAAAAAAATCTCAGATATATGGAAGTGATTGTTGAACACTGAAAACAAAATAATTCAATTAAAAGAAAGAGTAGTTCTGATGGTTAAATATGTAAACTCATAAGATCATAGAATATTGAGATGGAAGAGAACATAGAGATCTTCTACAGCAATCACCTCCTTTTATTGCTTTTCAGTTTTTTCAGTCATGCCTGACTCTTTACAACCCCATTGAAAACTTTCTTGGCAAAGATACCAGAATGGTTTGTCATTTCCTTCTTCAGATCATTTTACAGATGAGTAAACCTAGGCAACTTGGGTTAAGTGATGTGCCCAGGTCACACAACTAGTAAGTATCTGAGACAAGATTGCCAACTTCAGGCTCAGTGATCTCTCCACTATACCACCTAGCTGAGGTCCTGATCTCAAGTCAAGCTTTTTGTCCAAAGTCACACAGATTAAATAATAATTGGTATATATATTGATATAATAATTTATATATAATAATTTATTTATATACAATATATTTATTTATATATATTATAATATATATTTATATATTATATATTATTTTAGGAATGCTAAATTATTTAACATAGTCTATAAAGTTTCATTTCTTCCGCTCAGAAATCCTGTGAGGTAGGATTTTAATCTTTGGTCAGTTTAAGGTTTCTTTGGTTTAGGGAACTCTGGATAAAGAAATTCTTTATGCCAATGGGAATAGCAACTAATAGTTTTAAAGAGCTACTAGAATCACTGAGGGGTTGTCACTTGTTCATGACCATAGAAACTGTATATGTAAGAAGGGGTACTAGAATCCAGGACTTTTTCACTCCAAAACCAGTTCTCTATCCATTTAGCTTAATACAGGGGCGGAGAATCTGTGGCCTTGAGGCCACGTGTGGCCCTCTGGGTCTTCAAGTTCATTTCTTTGACTGAATCCAAACTTCACAGAACAAATCCTCTTATTAAAAGAATTTGTTCTGTAAAACTTGGAGTCAGTCAAAAGTCCACACCCAAGGACTTAAAAGGCTACACCTTCCCCATCCTGGAAAACTCTCTTGGTTACACTCTCTTGGAGGAACATAGTAGGGTCCTGTTATCCTCATATTGTACATGAAGAAATTTAAGCTCAGAAAGGCTATAAAACATTAAGTGGTAAATGGGGTCAGCGGGATTCACAGTCTGCTGTCTCCAAAAAATTATTGCACTAGACTAGACCAGACTTCGTTAAGTAGCAAAAATGCATTTTTATTTTGCTTTTTAGATGTGAAATTGATGTTTTTTTCTTTTTATATCCCTGTAATTTTAAATGAAATTAATGTTTTTCAAATAACTAACATTGTTTTCTCCCTCCTACTTTCCTACAGGGAGATAAAAAAAATGAAGAACAAATTCCTAGTAATAACTGGGCTTAGTTAAGCAAAACAAGTTTTTTTATTTATTGTTCATGTTCAAAAATGATTGGTTCATTCTACATATTCAGTACAGGACCTCTTTCTTAGTAGATGTATAGCATTCTTTATCTTCAGTCTCCTGGAATCAGGAATCAGAGTTCTTAAATCTTTCAAAGGCATGTGCAAAACAGGTATATTAAAAAAAAAAAACTATTGGTGGAGATGTGAATTGGTATAACCATTCTGGAAAGCATTTTGGCAGTGTGCATCCAAGATTATTAAACTGTGAATACTCTTTGACTCAGTGATGCCATTATTAGACCTATATTCCAAAGAGATTCAAGAAAAAAGAAAAGGTACTGTATATGTCAAACTATGTCAACATTTTGGAGTCAAAGAATTGTAATCTAAAGATGTGCTCATGAACTGGGGAATTGCTAAGCAAAATGTGATACATGACTATAATAGATTACTATTATACCATAAAAAATATGATGGCTTGCTCTTTAAAAGAAAGCTGAGAAGACTTACATGAACTGATGCAGAACTGAAATTTGAGTTCCTCTGTCTTACGGTCCTAGTGTTTTTACCAGTATACCCAAGTTATCTCAAACAAGATTCTCAATACCCCAATCATATATGAGCTTGCAAACCCTGATTTAAATTCAAGATGTCATTTTGTGTAATGACAAATTGTGTACATAATGTGTAAAATATGAACTTAAATATTCATCAAAATGCTTGTTGTATATGGAAATATTTGCTATGAGTATAAATTTCATTTCCTCTATTTTGCTATAAAATGTCTTTGACTCTTTTTAAAAATCTCATAGTAAAAGCATATGCCTGACCTGTAAGTCAGAATGTGTAGATTCCATCAGGATATTTAAAGTTTCAAAGTGTGTCATGGCAAAATTAAAGCAATTAGTTCAGCTAACATCAATGGATCATCTGGAATCTTACACAAAATAATCATGACCTCTTCCCCAAGATATCACCCACTGTTCTAACTATTAAGACCTTAACAGTGAGCAGAAATGTAATTTTATTCAATGTAAATAAGTTAAATATGACCTTTCTTTGGCTTGGGGTCAACAGATTTTCCCTCAACTTCATAAAATATCCAACAGTAACAGCTGCTTTGGCAATACGCCAAACACCCTTGACAATAAATAACCTTCCTATTTGTTTATAGAGGTAGATGTCAGTCAGAAACTAATCTGGTATTTACTGATTATAAATATGTGCTAAATATCATTCATTATTGTTTTAGATATCTAGTATATTAAATTAAAACTTTGGATAAATAATTGTGAATTTTACCTTTTTAGTCCTTTCCTTAAGCAATGTTTCTTTTTCCTCTATTAATTTTCTATTACTGTCAAAGATACCACAATCTTCCCAGTCATCCAGCCTCCTTGCTTTTATCCCTGGCTCCTTATTTATACACATGCCACAAATCCAATATCTTGACAAAAAAATCTCTCATATGAGTCCATTTATCTCTACATTCATAGCCCTATTTCAAGCCCTCATCATCTCTTGGGTGGAGTACTACAATTAGTTCGAAATTGGGAGTTTTCCTTCAAGTCTCTCCACTTCATGATATCTTTCACTTAGCTGCCAAGATATAATCTTTTCTAAAGCACTCTCTGACCGTGTCACTTATATTTCTTATACAGAGCTCCAGTGACTCCTTATCAGCACAAGGATCAAATAGAAAATATTTTTTGTCCTTATCTTCATAACCCATCCCTTCCTTCCTACAGTCATCAGTCTTCTTATAGTCCTCCAAATACTCTAAGATCCTCTCAAACTGGCCATCTCATAGCCCCCTGATCATGAGACTCCATTTCCCATTTTAGTGCTTTTACTCTGATGCCAGTCTTGCCTGGCATCCCCACATGCCTGGAATTCACTAGCGAATTCTCTTACATCGTAATTTCTTTTCTTAGCCCAAATCTCAACTTCTATTGGAGAATTTTCCTGATAACTCAATTTAATATTACTTTCCTCTATAATATCATTATATATGTATATATATACATATATATATTGTTTATACCTAGTTGTATTTTTTCTATCCTATTAAAACATACTCCACTTTAGGGTGACTATTTTTCATTGTTTCTTTTGCCTTTATTTGTCCCTTAAGGTTTAGCATAGAGCTCAGCAAATAATAATCCCTTAACAAATTCTTGATGACTGACTGACTGACTTCCTGTTAATAAGTAAATCATACAGAGGTGGCAAAATGACTAGAAATCATAAGGAAGGCTAGCCATTGACTCACAGTGACTTATGTGAGATAGGACCTCTCTAGCAATACAACTGCCTGTTACCATGGTAGACAAGTACCTGAAGTCATGAGTCAATATTATGATATTGTCACTAGTATAAGACCCTATATATTTTTGGACTGTAGAAAATAATAATGTCTCTGAAAGGTCATTGATGCTGCAGAAAGACGTTAAAATATGTAGCTTGAAAAAATTGTCCTTATCTGTGTGGCAGAGATGGAGATGTGTTGAAGTGCATATGGAAGGTCTTTTGTTCTTTGGGGTAGTTTTCCTTAACTTGCAATGTTTTTGACATATCAATAGATAGCTATAAAGATGATTGCACTGTTTTAAATAAATTGTAGATGAGAAAAGAACACAAGTTAAAAGGCAAGAGTAAAAAGTAGTAAAAGTCTTTCTAGGATAAGAAAATTCTATCAAAACACAGGGTAACTGCAGTGACACCAAGCTGAGTGATTCATTTCTCTGTGCATGAGCATGGATATTTATTTGTAAGAAATAAATCAGTGTCTATTGTTTACAATTGTTTTGTTAGATGGTTTGACGACAATATTCCATAAACTAATCCCACCAAATGTCTGTGAACATCTCTAAGGAAAATTTTAAAGGGAAGAATTATCAAAGTCAAGTTATATGACAAACCTTTAGAAAATTGTTTTCTTCAATTTTCATCTTCACTGTTCCTTAGAAAGAAGTTGGTTGCATTTCATGAGACTGGTAGCTATGGTTCTCCAGTTTCCTTAATCAGCAGGAGCCTTTTCATTTCAGTCTTTAGATATTAGGGATTCAATCCTAATTAAAGTCATCATGGGAGCATAAAATAAAACAAAAAGAAGTGTTGATCATAGGAGAGAAGAAACCCAAATACATCTCTTCAAGTCAGTCAGGGTGAAAAACTTGTCACGTTTCAAAGATGATGAAGTTTGTACAGTATTATCATATGATCCAGTTACTTTTTTGTTCCTTTGAACAATGAAACATTTATTCCAGTTTTGATTTTTTTTTTCAGTAAGTACAGGGATACCTTAAAAGCCTCAAGGGTTTACAAGCTAGATGAAATAAATGCATTATTGATTAAAAGATTTTACAAAACACTGCCACTGATATAAAAATAAAGTAAACATCATGACAGTTTCCCAACATGGTATTGGATTATTAGGTCACAATCTGTTCATGTTTCAGTGGATTCTGATGCTGCCCAAGTCAAGAGAAAAATGGAGAAAACACAGGCTCATGCTGCCTATTGGTTTTCTCTGTAGGAAGATCCCGTTTGTTCACATTTATTGCATAAAAAGTCTACTTTTTCCTCCTGATATGTCCCAGTTTTATTCGCCACATTAAAAGACTCCTATCTTCTAATTCAGTAAAGCTCTCTCTTCCAACAATTGTTCTCATGCCTTTGAATTTCTTAACTCTGTTCTGAAGGAATCTATCAAGGAAACACAAAGTAATTTATTTCTTACTCTAGTCTTCTCCTCTCAAAAAATGTTAAAATTTTGTTTAGATTTCCAAAGGTTGCTTTCTTTTAATCAACATAATGTGTTAACTCAATAATTTTGAAATGAGTGACTTAGTTTCCATTTAAAGGCAATTTTGAAAATCAAGGCAAAAAAAATCTCCATGAAATGCATCCCTGTTTTAACGTGCTTGTATTGAATGTCTTATAGTCTGAAGTATTCCCTTGGTCTGCATCACCTAAGTCTATTTTAAGAACATTTATGAAAATGCCAAAAGGAAAAAATATCAAAGTAAACATAAAATCATAGCTGGGATTCAAACTCAGGCCTTTGGCTCCAAATCAAGTGACCATCTGTAACAGGAAGGAAGGTGAGATTTGTTTGTTTGGAGTTTTTTTCCAGGCTCAGGCTAGATTGTGAGCATCTGAGGGTTCAGTCTGCTTTGAGCCCAGATGATTCACAGCTGTGCTGTCATGTGGGTTTCATGCCTGCTGACTCCGATCCAATCAGGAACCGAGTCTTCATTATACATACTTGGAGGTTAATATTTTACTTTGAGGGTTCAATTATAAGAAGGGTCTTGTGATTACCTGTTGAGACTCTGAGTAGCCTTATATTCATACCCCGAACCTGCTCAAACATAAAGGCTCTCTCGATCCAGGGATGTATGTCATTTGTATGGCAATATCGCTTTGATTCAGGCAGTAAGAGCCCTGTCTGTTGGTCTTTATCTCTCGACTTATGTTTTTTCTATATGCTGAAGGTAACTGAAGTTATTGTTGACCCCTCAAGAAGTTGCCTTTCCTTTATAAAGGCAGATTTAAGAATTCGTGATAGATAGCAGGCCACTTTGTATACGCTGGGGTGCTTACTGGTACATACTCTCTCTCTGTCTATCTGTCTTTCTATCTCTCTATCTATCTATCTCTGTCCCTCTCTGCTTCTCTCTGCCTCTGTGTCTCTGTTTTTCACTTTGTCTCTCTCTCTGTCTCTCTGTCTCTCTCTCCATCTCTCTGTCTCTGTCTCTCTCTGTCTCTGTCTCTCTCTCTCTCTCTCTATATATATATATATATATATGTATGTATATGTATATGTCTCCAAGAATAAACAATGAAACATTTTTTGTAACTTGCTACATTTTTTCCCCTGTTTGGACACAAGGGGAAACCATGATGCTCATTTAACTACTGTTCATTAATTCAAACTCTGCCCAAATACCCATTTATAAGTCATAGAAATACATGACTTTTCTTGTGAGTAGAGTCCATATCCACATATACTTCCTATTCTCTTTTCTTTCTATTTTCCTACGCCTCAGTCATGTACTACATCTTTCCTCATACAGACCACCAATAAAAGAGAGGGGTAACTACAGCTAGGAGTCATTGAGCAACCCATACTACTGCATGAAACCAAAATAGCAAAGAAAACAAGAAGAGTCAATTAGAAAACCAGAGCCCCTGTTAATGATGTGAAACAAACTATCAATGCAAATCACTTTCTTTAAAAAGAAGTTCTTAAAGTGTATTACCCGATTCCCACACCTCAATAGGAAGAGTTATTTTATTTGTACTCTGTGCCTGAGGAGGAGGAGGAGAAAGAAGAAGAGAATCATATCTTTAAGAAAAAGGGCTTGTCTGTTATTCTGTGAAACCAACTCAGCAATAATGACTGGTATTTATACATAGGCAGCTGGGTGGTGCAGTGTATAGGGCCCCAGGCTTGGAATCGGGAATACCTCAGTTCAGATTCAGACTCAGACACTCACTAACTATGTGACTTAACCCTGAGCAAGTCACTTAATACTGTTTGCCTCAGTTTCCTCATTTGTAAAATAAACTGGAGAAGGAAATGGCAAATGATTCCAGTATCATTGCCAAGAAAACCCCAAATGGTGTCACAAAGAGTCAAATCTGAATGAAAATGACTGAATAATAATATTTATACAACACTTAAGGTTTACAAAGTACTGAGAGAAGTCATTTTCTATTATATTAACAATCAATTGTTAAATTATGATTAAGGTTTTTTCCTTTCTATTTCCTCATTTAGAGACCAGACCCTGTAGGTCATTCAACAAGTCTCTGAAGGACAAGGCTGATAGATGAGATTGGCTTGGTCCTCTGGGTGCACATTCTGTAATCTTGGGCTAGGAGACCTTACTTGTCTGTAGGAAAAACAAAATCTAATCTAGGTCAATTTCAGTCTGAAAGCATTAAATCCATGTCTTTGCAGCCCTCCATTGGAGTTTAGGAGGACCAAGTTCATAAAAGAGAAAATCAACCAGAGTGGTTTGGGTAGAGATGGAATCCTTTGCCCAGATTATTGGAGGAAATGGAATCTCATGATTGAGTCACATTATAAACAGAAGGAGTTTAAGATTTTTAGCCCAACTTCTCATGTAAATATCCACCCATCAGTGTTGATGTTCACCTTTCAGGGGCACCTCTTTTTCCAAAAGTTTTTAAACATTCTATCATTTTGCCTTTGGTTATAGAGAAAACACTGACTGTGAATATGTTATCAGCTAGCCTAATTAATAAATTGATTATTAATTGCCCAGAAACACTGTCTTTTGAACTTTTCACTTGTCTCAGCACCTTACAAAAATAATCTTATTTGATTCTCACAACTACATTGATACAGTTGCTACAGGCATTATTTTCTCTATTTTACAGATGAGAAAACCAAGGTTCAGAAATTTTAAGTGACTTTTCTGCAGTCAGATGTAAGAGAAGGAATTTGGACCAAGGTTTGGTTCACTCTACTTCCAGCCCCATATGAACAGCTGACATTGTACTTATCAAAGAAAAGTCCATGTTTTAGACACTGACATTAATAGAGCATTGATTAATACAACAATATAACAGGCATTTATTAAGGAGCCAAGAGAAATAGTCCATTTGTCTAAGATAAATAAGATAAACATCCTTGCCCTCAAGTTTACAATCTAGAAGGTCAATTAAATGCCAATACATATCACTAAATGCAACATTACACAACAATTCAGTATTACATAAGTGTATTAGTAAGATACATAGTATCTAGCAAAATCTAAAGGGAATAAATTGTTGCCAACTTGAAGGAACAGAAATATTTCATGGATGATACGACGACGTTTAACTTAGTTTTAATAGAGATGAATTCACCAGATGAACAGAAGGATATGAGAAACATAGAGAAGAGCCTCACCAAAGACACCAAGGGGAGAACATTCCATGCATGATCCCAGAGAAACAGAATTTGAATATTCTAACTAAAATATTGACTGCATGGAGAGAAGCAAAATAACAAACAATGAGGGGGCGGAGCCAAGATGGTGGAGTAGAAAGACTTACATATGCTAGCTCTAAACACACAGCCCATAGATTTCCTCTAAAAAGAACTCCCAACAAATTCTGGAACAGTGGAAGCTGCGCAGCAACACAGTGAAGGAGATTTCCATTCCAGAGAGCCCTGAAAAAATGATCCCAAAGGTCCCTCGCACACCGAACGGGAGAGGAGCCCTGCCCTGCCCTGGCCACCCAGCACTGAGAGGAGCGAGCGGAGCCGAGCAGTCTTCAGGGACGGAATCTCCAGCGGCCATGAAGGTCCCCCACCCACAGATGCACAGGTCAGTGAGAGAGATGTCTGGATGGGCTGGGAGGGGAGCAGGGCATCTCCATGACTCCGGCCCCCTTAGGAGACAGCAGTAGAGGCAGTGGGCAGCCAGAGGCTCTTGGAGCAGGCAGGAGCTCAGCAGCAGCTCCATTACAGAAGGTCTCTGCATAAACCCCCTGAGGGAACTGAACCTGGGAGGCAGCCCTGCCCCCATCTGAGAATCTGATTTAATCTTACCCTGAATAGCAGCCAGTCAGTCACTGAAAGCCCTGAGGCTGGGGAGCAGCATTTGAATCTCAGACCCCAAGCACTAACTGGGCAGACCTAGGCAGGGCTGGAGAGGACTATCAGAAGTCAGGTAACTGGCTGGGAAAATGCCCAGAAAAGGGAAAAAAATAAGACCATAGAAGGTTACTTTCTTGGTGACCAAATGATTCTGCCATTACTCTCTGATGAAGAAGACCAATGCTTATCATCAGGTAAAGACATGAGCCAAGGCCTCTGTATCCCAAACATCAGAAATAGATATCCAATGGGCTCAGGCCATGGAAGAGCTCAAAAACAATTTTGAAAATCAAGTTAGACAGGTGGAGGAAAAACTGGGAAGAAACATGAGAGAGATGCAAGAAAAGCATGAAAAACAAGTCAATACATTGATAGAGGAAACCCAAAAAAATGCTGAAGAAAATAGCACCTTGAAAAATAGGCTAACTCAATTGGCAAAAGAGGTTCAAAAAGCCAATGAGGAGAAGAATGCTTTCAAAAGCAGAATTAGCCAAGTGGAAAAAGAGGTGCAAAAGCTCACTGAAGAAAATAGTTCTCTCAAAATTAGAATGGAACAGATGGAGGCCAATGACTTTCTGAG
>JAQQSK010015952.1:0-10605 GCA_028658325.1 Potorous gilbertii | reverse complement strand
CCCCCCATGCTTCCCAGTGCCTGGAGGAGGGGTGGGTGAGGTCTCCAGGAGCTCACTGTTTCATAGTGAGCTCACAGAAGCACACGCTCCATGTAGGTGCTGTTGCTAAGTCATCCCCCTTCCTAATGTGGCTGCAGCCTCATTTGCCTGATTTATGTCTAATACTCTGCTTGGCTAATGTCTTTTCTCAGCAGTTTAATAATGAGCCATGAACCTGTCTCCCCAGGCTTGGATTTGCAAGGTCTAAATCTCGAAGGAACATTTTGATTTTATGAATTTTCTGAAATAACTGGCTTGTCTGAAATCTGTCCTGGCCTATATATATTTATGTATTTCCTAAAGAGGCTAGTTTGGATTTATTTTGCTCTCTGATGAAGCTACGACTAGCTCTAAGGAAGGTGACCTTCTCTCACATACTCCTGCCATGTGAGGGCTGAGGGGAGAAGTAAGGAAAAAGAGCAGAAGGATGGGTGGGAGTCATCTCTGAGTGGTCTAGTGGAGGCTGGGTCTGTGAAGGGGAGGGCATTTCACCTCGGAGATGCCCTGGGAACTGAGCCACTGTAAATAAGGTCATTAGCAATCAGATCTAGAATAAAACAGCCTAGACTTTTTCTTGGAGCTAGGCGAGGAAGGAAGGCTAAGATCTTGTGTTCAGGGATCCTAGGGTAGCAGCAATGTCATTACTGGTTATCAAGCTGGAGAGGGAAAGGAAAAAGAAATGCAATGAAAAATGAATTTCCACAATAACCATAATAATGTAAATGAAAAGAACACTAAACTCCTCCAGGATCAAATATAAACTACTTTGTGTGGCTTTTAAAGCCCCTTTCATAACCTTCCCCCCCACTCTTCAGTCCAGTAGCACTAGCCCCCTAATTCTTTCTGGAACACTCTGTCTCCTGACTCCTGGTTTTTTCCACTAGCTGTTCAGACTAATGTTTCACCCTCTTCTTCTCTGCTTTCATCTCTACCTCCTGCCTTCCCTGCCTTTCTTCAAGTCTGCTAAAATGCTATCTATTTCAAGAAGTCTTTCCTGATCCTCCTTAATCAGAGGGGGCCTTCCTTCTGAATCTAGCCCCAATTTATCCTGCATATGCATGTCTTATTATGTATATATATATATATATATATATATATATATATATATATGTATGTGTGTGTGTGTGTGTGTGTGTGTGTGTGTGTGTGTATACACCAGCTGTTGTCTCTCCCATTAGACTGTGAACTTCTTGAGAGCAAGGACTTTTGTCTTTCTTTGCATCCCTAGCATTTAGCAAAGTGCCTGGTAATTTATCATTTGCTAGTTGACTTGATTGAAAAGTTGCCAGATTTGGATGGATTGTAACAACTAATTTCAGTCCCTGAGAATAGACGATGAGCTATGTCTCCCTCCTTTAGGTAGAGAGGTGATGGACCCTGACTGTGCAATCTGTGTCATTTGGTTTTACTATGTTTACTTTTTAGAAGGGAAATGGGGAGGAGGAATATGGAGGAAAGATTACAATGTAAAAAACAGTGTAAGACATCAGAAAGACTTCAAAAAGAAAATGTTTTCCCTAGTTTTGTAAAGCTGAAACCCCCATTGATGTTTTGGCATTTCCAAGCTACAGTTTGAAATGAAGATAAATGTGCCTTAGGTGGTAGGGCACAGTGGAAAAGTCTCAGGGTTTAGAGTCACAGTGATGGGATTTGAGCCTTACTACTACCATTTATTGCCTGTGTGACCTTGGGCAAATCTGTAGGACTTAGTTTCCTCCTCTGCTAAATGACAGGGTGGCAGATCTAGTTCCTCGGCCAGTTCTTGGTAACTGAAACCTACTACATTTCCACTTGATTACTTGTAGAGAGAAAATTAGCACGTGTTAATTTCACTTTAATTCATGTTGATCTACGTATCTATCTTTGTGTCTATCTGCTTGTTTACCTTACATATATACAAGGTCCCAAAAATTTTAGTGCAGTTCAAATCTTTAATAACTTATATAGTTACATATAAACACAGAAATATATAATATGTATCTAGCAAGGAAGTTTGACTCTCTTTTCTTACTTTAAGGTAGCCAGAGTAAGTAGAGTAGAAAAAGTATAATGGATTGAGAGTTGAAGGTCATATGGGTTCAGATTCCATCTCTACCCCTTGCTAGGCGGTAATCTTGGCAGGTAATTCCATTTTCCTAAGCCTCAAATTTATCATCTGTAAAATGAGGAAGAAGGCCTCTAAGACATCTTTTGCTCTAAATCTATGTTCCAACGATCCTAGGCTGTCAATATATTTAGTGCTTTCTTATCTCTATCTTTGATATTTTAATTCAATTTTGACCTATATAACTGTGGACTATGTCTCAGGTTTTTCCTTTTCTTTCTTATTTTAAAAGAGGATATCTAATAAAACCTGCTCATTGGTAAATAATATAGCAATAATGAAACTTAAAAAAATAAAATGAGAGGGTTTGATTCAATTATTTCAAGGGTCTCTTCCAGTTCTAAGTCAATAATCAGAATGTATCTTGATTTTCCAGCTAAACCTGGGGTATTTTGTGTGAGACCCTTCTGATCGGTGGAGAGAATACTGACACAGTGCAGTGTGCCTGTGTGACAAGGGACTTATATATGAGCTTTAGAAAAGAGGGATTCCTTCCTGCCTGCCTCTAAGCTAAGGGCTATCTTCCTTTATTTAAGGGATTAAGACTAGGTAGCAACTTTTAATTTGAACTAATCATATCCTTCAAGGATCAATATTTATGTATCATTCTAATCTAGTATTCCTCTCAAGGATTAGAGGAAAGAATGCTTAAACTTGTAGCACTTCTCCTGCTCTCTTCAAGGTAAAAAAAGCTATTTCCTTTGGCAGGTAGTGAACAATACTCCAGACATATCTATCAATGCCTCTTCTCAAGCCTCCTGCCTATATGTTTAGACATCACATTTGCATATATATATGTATATATATATATATATATATACATCTTACATTGGCAAGCACGTGCATTATACTTTACTCTTAAGACAACTCAATAATGGAAATATGGACATATTCCAACAATAAATCAGGGGACTATTACTTGCTTGATGCAAAAGTTTTACCACCAGAAACCTGTAATTAATGAATTTCTTTTGTGCAGTGCTGTGCTGGTAAATGCTTAACAACTAACTCTCTGGCAGTAGTGATGGTCAAATGTATGCATAAATATATATATATATATATATATATATATATATATATAAACTTATTCATTTTATTGACATAAAGGGTGTGTTACACACAATTTATAAATAGTAATAAAATATACAAGATTTTTTATTGCAAATTCCATATAACTAATTGATCCTTACAGAACGCTTCATTGATTTTCGCCAAGCTCTTGTATCTATGGCCAACCTAGCATTGTAATTCAATCCTGATTTGACAAATGCAGCTGCATCCCAATCCGCTAACTCGTTTCTCAGTACATTTATTGTCATTGAACCTGACATATAATCTATCATTAAACTGTTTTTCACCCTTGTACAAATTATATTAATTAAACTGAAACCTCTTTCAACTTCAGCACTACTGATCATAATAGGTGCTAGCAGGGTCTAGAATATTGTTTGATTCTACGTTATTATCTATACAATCATGAAATTTGTTCAAATCAATTTCATGTTTTAGTTTATTGGGAACAACTCTGATGTGCAAGGCAAGGCTGACTTGTGGTGAGAATGAGAACTATAATTTGAAATGATTGACTGAATCCAACCTCTGTGTGACTGCTCTGTACCAAGGGTAGCAAGTCAGAGGCCCCCCTGCAGTGTCTTTCTCAATACTAGCTCCAAAGCAGAGACTGAGAGAATGAAATTGATTTACTCAGGGAAGAGTCCCTACTCCTATAGAATTACAAGATTATTGAACTGAAAATATAGCCTTGACTCTCCCTTACCTGGCTATTCTCCTTCATTCTCCCCAGGGGAAATGGTGGCCAGTGTTTTGGCTGTTGGAAAAAGCATCATTAGTGCTAAGAAGAGTAAATTTTTCTGCATGGCAAAAGATGTACTCTTCTCTTTTATTTATTCATTGTTATGAATTGCAACCATAGACAGTTTAATGGTGAAGTTGCCATAAAAACTGTGGAAGACACATTTCTTTGGATATTAGTTTTGTTTTAGTAAATTACAAAGTAGTGACTTACTGTTCCACCCTCAGGATAATTTCTGACTCTCAGGGGGATGATATAATCAACATGATGGGCTCTGGCCTTCGGTTTCCTAGAGAACATGATAAATACTGCCCCTGCCCCACTGCCTGCAGGTTCTGGTACAAGGTAATATAAATGTGAATTGTGAGGATCTTCCCTCCCCTTTCAGAATGCAAGGAGGATGTTCTGGACTCTAGTCCTGGAATGAATTTTCCCAGTATTGTGTGCTAGGGGAAGAGAAGATAGGAATTGCCTGGATGGGAAGTCTGGGAAATAATGGGGACAGAAGCTAAGGGATAAAAGCTCTGACCTCAAGGATGGGGTGGGAGTGAAAAGACAATTCAATGAAACAAACCCCCAAACTCTTTAAACATATATTGGTAATGTACTGGGGATTGTTGTTATTCAGTCATTTCATTCATGTCTGAGTCTTTGTGACTCCATTTGGATTTTTTCTTTGTTTTGACAAAGATAATGGAAAGGTTTGCTATTTCCTTCTCCAGCTCACTTTATAGATGAGGAAACCGAGGCAAATAGGGTTCAGTGACTTGATCAGGATCACATAGCCAGTGAGTGTCTGAGGCAGGATTTGAGTCTTCTTGACTCCAGGCCCAACACTCTATCCATTGTCCTACTTAGCTGCCCGTCTAGCTGGAAATACAAGGCAAAAATGAAACTAGACTCACCTTCCAGGTATTTACATTGTCTAGTGAGTAGAGAATTATTCTTGAAGTAAGGAAGCTCTGAACAATGCTAGCCTGGGCAAATTATAAGTCAACCTTTGGGACACGATTTCCTATCTTTAAAATGAAGATGTTGGATTTAATAGCCTCCAAGGCCACTTCCAGTTATAAATTACTATCCTGTGAGCAAACATTGCTTAAGCCCCTACTTTGTTCAAAGAGCTGTGCAAAGCAGCTGGGAGGAAAATACACAAGAGACGCCCTCCCTGCCCTCATGGAGCTCATATGCGAAGGGGAGGAAATACATGACACACAAAGACTACTCAGTGATTTGGTAACTGGCTGTCAAAGACTAGGGGAGTCAGCAGAGACCTCCCAAAGGGTGTAGCGCTTGAGCTGAGCTTACAGTGGGGCCAGAGTTATCAAGAGGTAGAGGTGGGGAAAGAATATTCCAGCTTGTACAAAGACAGAATATCACATCCAGAAAGGGATAGATAAGCAGGAGTTTAGGGTGAGAGTAGGGGGATGATGTCTAATCATCCTTGGAAGATAGACTAGAACCAGACCCTAAAGGACTTTAAATTCCAAACAGGAGTTTATATTTTATTCTAGAGGAAATGGAGATTTGTTGAAGTTTCTTGGGTGAGGCCAGAATAACAGTAATAGAAATTTGGTAGCTATATAGAAGATAACTTGGATACAGGGGAGTTAGAGGAGTCTCGTAATAGTCCATGCCAGAGGAGACAAAGTGTGAGTTAAACAGAGAGGAAGGCAGCTAGGTGACAGAAGTGGATAGAGCACTGGGCTTGGAATCAGGAAGACCCATGTTTCTGAGTTCAAATCTGACCTCAGACATTTACTAGCTGTGTGACCCTGGGCAAGTCACTTAACCCTGTTTGCCTCAGTTTCCTCATCTATAAAATAAACTGGAAAAGGAAATGGCAAACTGCTCCAGTATCTTTGTCAAGAAAACCCCAAATAGGGTCATAAAGAGTTGACCCTGACTGAAATGACCCAGCAACAATAACAACAAAAAAACAGAGAGGAAAGATGTAAGAGATGTTGAGAAGGTAGAATGAATAAAACTCGGCAATTGATTGGATATGGAGGATAGATGAAGGAGAATGAGTAGTGCGGCTACTGCAAAGTTGTCCTCAACAGAAATAAGGAAGTTAAGAGAAAGATGGCCTTAAGGGGGAAAATAATGAGGTTTGTTTTGGGTATTATTTGTGTCAGAAAATGTGTGTCTCATTTTTCTCCTCTAGTTGAACACCTCACTGCAAGAGTGGGATGCATGAATTCATTATCAGTCTCTTATAAGTTGGAGTCAGAGGGCACCTAAAGGTTGCTGAATTCAATCCCCTCTTTTTACAAATAAGGAAATTGTGACCCCAGAAGGGGCACAGGGTTAGTCAGGGTCTAGGATAGAATTTGAATTCCTCTCTCCAAATCTAGTGCCTATTTGCTGCTCCGCACCATTCCTCATTCATTGTATTGGACATAACTCTCTTAAGTCTTCCACAGTTGTTTTCCTTTACAATGTTGTAGTCATATAAATTGTTCTCTAGCTTCTGTTCACTTCACTCTGAGTTAATTCATATAAGGTGTCCTGGGTTTTGACAATTCTTAGGAGGTAATACTATGCCATCACATTCCTATGCCATAATTTGTTCAGCCATTCTCTGAATGCTGGACACATACTTTATTTCCAGTTCTTTTTTTTACAATACGAAGTGCTGTTGTAAGTATCTTGGTATATATGGAGTCTTTTCCTCTGTCTTTGATCTCTTCAGGTATAGGTCTAGTTATGATCTTGCTGGGTCAAAGGGTATGCTCAGTTTCCTTGTTGTCTAGTTGTTTTTCAGCCATGTATGACTCTTTATGACATCATTTGATGTTTTCTTGGCAAAAATACTGGAGTGGATTGCCATTTCTTTCTCCCGCTCATTTTACAGGTAAGGAAACTGAGGCAAATAGGGTTATGTGACTTGCTCAAGGTCACACAGTCAGTAAGTGTCTGAGGCTGCTTTTGAAGTCGTCTTCCTAACTTCAGGCCTTGCATTCTGTTCACTGTACCACCTAGCTGCCCTTTGCACAATTTAGAAAAATCTATTTCCAGAAAGCCCAGACCACTTCCCAGTTCCCTCAAACCAGCCTTTTTGTGATGCCTTTCTAATGCCCCTCTAACAATTGTCTTTTCTTTTTTATCTTCACCAATCTGATGAGTGTGATGAGAATAGTTTATTTTGCTTTTCCCTTATTATTCATAATTTGAAGTATTTTTCATATGGTTATTGGTGGCTTGCCTTTTTTTTTTTTGAGGGTTTCCTGTACATATCCTTTGGCCATTTATCCATATATCCTATGGCTTATATGTATGTCAATTCTCCATTTATCTTGGGCATTAGACTCTTACCAGAGAAATTTGCTGCAAAATTTTTTCCCCAGTTAGTTTCTCTACTAACTCTAATTGAATTGATTTTGTTTATGTGAGATTTTTTCAATTTTCAGAGGTGTTTTTGTAATCAACATTACTCCTGACTTTTTGAACCAGATACTCTCCATTTCTGGTGATTCATAAGGGAAAAAAATGATATCACCAGAAAATGTTACTAAGAATTTTGAAGAACCGAAATTTATTGCCATTAATTTGAAAGAGAAAACCTGGGTTCAAGTTTTGCCTCTGGCACATATTGTCTGTGTAACACAAGGCAAGTTATTCAGTGTCTCAATGCTCAAGACTCTGGGACTATAAATTGCTAAACAATTTCTAGTTGGCATGGTAGAAGGAATTTCCTCACTTGAAGTTCTTTATGCTGATGAAATCAAAAGATTCATTAAAAGAAATAGTTTCTTTCATGAATTTTTCCCCTGCTGTCTCCACAGAACCTCTAAATGTATCAGGGATTATTTAAAGAGATGGTAATCAAGGCTTCACACAGGCTAGTGGCACAGTGGATGGAGTGCTGAATTCAAATTTGACCTCAAGAGACTTACTGTGTGACCTTGGGCAATTTATTTAACCCTGTTTGCCTCAGTTTCCTCCTCTGCTGTTGCTGTGTTCATCCTTCGTTGCTGAAGAAGACCATGCCATCAGAGAAATAATGACATGACGTGCACTTCACTTCGTTTTGAGTGAGGGAGGGCTGTGCAGGTCACCAGTCTCACTTTCTCCTCCACAGCCATCTGAATCCAGTGACTGGATGCTCATCAGGAGGACTGGAGATGATGCAGGATGAACTGGGAGACCTGGGGCCCTTTAGGCCAAGGTCTTTGCAGGTACCCATAGGGAAGGTTCTTTGAAGGAGGTGGCATTTGACACCTGGGCATCCTGGGCAAAGGCAAGAGGTAGAATGTTATGTACCCTGAACAGATAGACTGCAATTAGATTGTGAAGGGCTTTAAATGTCAGGGGGGTTGTATTTTATCCAAGAGGCAGCGGGGAGACACTGAAGCTTTAGGGGATGACAGTATTCCTACCATTTGGGAACACCAATTTGGTAACGAGGGAGGATGGATTGCAGCCGGAAGAAACTACTAGGTGAAGGGAGGCTCTCTAAGAAGCAGGATATTTCAGCAGTTCTGGAAGAGGTCACAGTGAGTACTTCATCTGTAAAATGAGCAGGAGAAGGAAATGGCAAACCACTTCAATATCTTTGCCAAAAAAAAAAAGACAAAACCAAACAAACCCAAAGAGGGTCACAAAGATTTGGGCATGATTGAAACTACGGAACAACAAAAACCAAAGGTTTAGAGATTTGTAAATAAACAGGGGCCTTTGAACTTCAAACATGGAATAGTGGAATAAACATCTGGTAAACTAATTTGACCTTCACAACAACCCTGGAAGGTATGTGCTACTTTTATGCCATTCTGTAGTTGAGGAAACTGAGACAGACTGAGGTTAAATGACTTACCCAGGGTCATGAAGCTACTACACACACTCAGAACTTACCTAGACGGTTGTCAACATTGATCAGTTTCCAGTTTTCATTAAGCAGTGACTTAGCAGACTTAGAACCAGGTGATTTGATAAGAGTGACTCAAAGGTCCCAGGTAAAAAAATGAGGTTTCTGTTTATTTGAGGCAGGATTCAAATAGATCATGCTAGAGAATGGCAGACTCCCTACTTTAACACCAGGGATTCTCCACCAAGGATTAAGTCTCAAATCCTCAACAAGCAGTCTGGGCTAGGTTCAAGCCTGTCAGCTTCTCATGGTACTACCCTGGGAATAAAGTCTGGCATCAAACAAATTGATTCTCCTATCTAAAGCCTCAAAATACCACAAGGCTACTTCATGTCAATAGAGAGAAGTAATAATCAAATTCATATGGAAAGGCAGAAATATCAAGAAGAACCATGAAAAGGTTAAGGAAAACACTGTCCCCATCCCACCATTCAATTTTAAAGTGGCTTAAAAGCCCTAATTATAAAAATGGCCTAGTAACTGGGAAAATAGCAAATCAGGGAAATCAGACAGAAATTCCAAAAATAGAGCCCAATACATAAAAATACATTATGTAATGTAATATGCATAATATATATTGTGTTATATGTATATATGCTATATACATATAATATATAATATATACATTTCTGTATTTATACATACAATAGGTTAGTAATGCCTAAAGAGCACTATGGGATAGAATTATTTTATTCAATAAAAACTGTTTAGAAAATTGGATGACAGCATGGTGAAAAATGGTTTTAGATTCATGCCACGTAGCATATGCTACAATTAACTCTAGCTAGGTCAATGATGTGGATATTTTTTAAATCATAAAAAAGAGAAGGAAAAAGAATTATATATTTGTTTCCATTATGGGTAGCAGAAACATTTTTTACAGTCAAAGAAATGGAAAAAAATTAGCCATTCACAATGACTCAATAAATTATGGTATTTTAATATAATGGAATATTATAGCACCATAAAATATAGAAGGAAATATGGAAAGACTTATAAGAAGTGATGCCAAGTTAGTTAAGCAAAATGAGAGCTGCACATGTTTTATACTATAAATGTCTAGATGGATCGGGGATTGTCATTTTCTCCCTTCCCTGCCAGCCACAATCACACTGGGGGTATTTTTTGCCCTTCTTCTTTCATTTTTCCATCCTGGTAATTCAGCCCCATCTAGTTAGCTTGGAAAAGATTTGTGAGGTTCCAGGGAATTTTCAGGGAAACTAGAATTTTATTTTCAAATTTCTAACCCCAAGGGAAATGCACATATTGGAAGGGAACATCCTATGAAATTATCTTGTTTCAATATGATGTCCACAGTTGGACTAGTTCGGAAATGAGAAGATTAAAATTCGTCCTGACTCTGGGGTGAACTTTTATGTAAGGTCAGAAGTAAGGGTAGGGTTGGAGGTGGAGGGAACTGCAAAATGAATGAAGACTTTGGAGTGGAAGAACCAGGCATAAGATTGCAAAATCATTGTTTTAGAACTAGAAGGGAGCTTAGGGTCATATAGTCCCATCTCCTCATTTTCTAGGGGGTCAAGTGACTTGTCCAAAGTCCCACAGTTAGCAAGTATTACAAATAGGGCTTTAACCCAAGACTTCTAACTCCAGAGCTTGTACTCTTTCCATGGTACAAAGTCACTCTTTTGTTGGACCTATCGTGAGGAAAGAGAGCCAGCATCTCTTGCCATGGCCCACTGAGGTAGATTCTACAATAGTTTATTCTTTTAAAAAATATATAATTAATTGGGAGGTGGAGCCAAGATGGCGGAGTAGAAG
>JAQQSK010015951.1:0-10605 GCA_028658325.1 Potorous gilbertii | reverse complement strand
ATTGTGTAAGAAAGGTGACTAAAATCTGACCCAGAGATGCCACTAGTGGGCATATGTCCTGAGGTAAAAGACAGAAGTTCCAATTTTTACCGAAATATTTAGAACATCCATCACTTTTTGTGCTGCAAAGAACTGGAAACAAAATGGGTGCTCATCAATTAAGGAAAGACTGAATAAACTGTAATTGATTAATAATAAAAAAAAAAAAAGAAACAGACTGGAGGGTCTTCCACTCTGATCCTGTTATTAACTATTGAATATACATATCTCTAAATCTCTGAGGGCTCTTTTCAATTATTATACAATCTCCTTATTTTTGTACTTGGAGTCAATGAGCTAGAAATCTCTTTCTACTTTTATACTCACTGCATACATCATAAAACTTTTCCAAAATTTCAGATTCCATCTTGTTCAAATATCAGTTGAAACTATCTAGAAAATTAATCATATAAAAGCAGTTAATCATGCAGGACATACAATAATGAAGCAGTAAAACCAATATGCAAATATAATCAACAACATATAGAGCTATTCAATGAAACTAACACAAAACCATGCTTAGCCAGATAATCACAGAACACCATATGCCAAAAATTAGCATATGAAGAGGCAAGAAATATTCAGCAAGTGAATATCACATGCAAATAAGCAGCAACTTATCAATAGCAGAATGCATTTGTAATTCTATATGCTATATAGTAAGTGTATCATGAGAGGGTCAGTTTCAGTGGGGAAATGAAAAAAAAACTAATCTATAAAAAGTCAAAATATTGTGCTGAAAAAATCCATTGAAGGAACTTGGAAATTTTTAAGATTTGAAATCTAGAAAGAGAAATCAAGTAATATCACATGAATAAACAAAATATCAGAATAATTTAAAAAATTTCCAGTATAACCTTCTTCAACAATGATTTTTGTAGCACTGTGGAAGACCAGCTTAAAAAGGAGAGTCAAAATGGAGAGAGATGAGAGGGGAAAGAAGGTAAAATATAATTGAAATATCCCAGATAAGGAACCTGCTTGTGGAAGTCTGTTTCTCTGTGGGCTTACAGAAAACAGAACATGAGTCCAATGTAGCCTGCTATCACCATTGCAATGACTCAGGTGTCATCTGGAACCCTGGCATACCCACTAAATTCACTCTCCACTTGCAACATTACCACATAGACTTTACACATCCCATTTGAAGACTAGCCTAGATAAATTAGAAGAGACTCATCAAAAGAAGATTGGTTAACCAATGATTGCCATCTAGTAGTCTAAGGTGTCAGTGGGCAGGGTGCCAGCCTGGATAGAAATCAAAGATCCCAGAAGTGTTAAAGCTTGTTAATCAAGAAAAAAGATGCAACCCTCCATTTCTCATACATATCAAATTTATTCCTGCCCATGTGGTATACACACAATACTGGGAAAAAGTCTTTGGATCATTTTTTCACATTGATTTCTCTTCCATCTCACTCATCCCTTTTTCAAAGGATATAGTAATATTTAATACTTTAAAAGCACAAGAATCATGGACGACCATAATTCTTGGGGTTCTACTGACATTTGTGAACTCCTAAAGCTAAGCTGTTCTCATATGTTATGACAAGAGTGTCACCACTTGAGGGAATCAATAACGTGCTGCCTGCCTAGAATGAGGATTGGAGGTGGTCTGATCTGGGTATTTCCAATATTTACATGGAATGTCTTAACCCCACCCCCCTTATCTCCCTCTTCTCACTCTTGCCCCCCATACACACACCAATTCTACTATTCTCTCTTTGTGATCAGATCTGGCTAGTTTTTTTTCCTATATTTTTTTTGGAAGGAGGTTAAGAGGCAGGATTTCAGTTTCCCTAAATTTTAATCAGAGGAAGAGAAAATGAGTCCTTGAAAATTCATACTGTTAGAGTCTAATTAGTTTCTTAAATGCTGTTTTAAATTAGGACAATTTTAAATTATTGGATGTGACAACTCTATAAACATAAAATGCATTAATTAAAAACTTGTTTGCTCAGAAAAAATACCAGGTATCCATTTGATACACTAATCTGCCACTCAGCATTAACTTCTAACAGCTCCTAATTCCCATTAGATGCTTGGACCACAGCAAAAGGATTATATTCACCATTTCTTGCAATTTAATCTTTACCGGCTTTCCATTCAGGGCTCTGTGGTTCTTCCCATTTTCAACAAAGAATAAACTGAATTTTAATCCCCATCTGAGGCATCAACTAACTCCCGGATCTTCTGAATTTGTTTAGCTCAGCAATGAGTCTGGTGCTTAGGGTAGGGGGGAAGGGAGCACAAATGTATTTATGTTCATGGCAGTGATCATAAAGATAGGAAACTCCATATTGCATCCAAGGATTCATAAAGTATTAATAGCAGAAGGGTCCAAAAAGCAATATTCTTGGTATTCTCACCTTTTGCATCTGTATCAGGAATTGCTAAAAGGTGATATGAAGACTGGGTCTTAGTGCCAGATCTTTTTCTTCCTCATTGTGTAACTGGGAATGATTTACTTTATCTCTCTAGATTTCACCTGAAACAAGATGACCTCTAAGGTCAAAAATCTAACTATTTTTTCAGGCATTGTTTCCTTGACTTACTGTGGCATTCTGCAAAGTGCGCTGGAGATTAGGAAGGTCTGGGTTCAGATGCTGCATGTATGTGTGTGACTGTGAGTGGTTAGTTGCTTAGCCTCTCTGAACCCTGGGCAACTCCATTCTAAGTGACTGATGATTTACTTAAAGAAGTTTCCTCCCCTACAATATAATTGACTTATCAAGCACCATCTCTGGACCTGCTCATTATACAGTGTATTTTGGAGAAGTCAAGAGCAAGTCAAAAATGTAATCTTTCTCCTGATGAAACTTACAGTCTAAACTGACAACCCAAATATAGACACCAGCCAGCCAAAAATAGAAAAGAACTGAACATGAACAAGAGTAATATCAGTTTTTATTAATGTATTTGTTTTTAGTTTTCTACAATCACTTCCATCAATCTTAAATTTTCTCCCACTCCCTCCCCAAAACGGCATGCAATCTTATATAGGTCCGTATTAAACACATTTTCACATTAGTCATGTTGCATGGATGAATTAAAATGAATGGGAGAAACCATGAGAAAAAAACATAACACAAGAGAAAATATTTTGCTTTATTTTGTATTCCTACTCTATAGTTCTTCCTTTAGATGTGGATGGCATTTTGCCTCAATAGTCCTTTGGGAATGTTTTAGGTCCTTGCATTGCTGTGAAGGGATAAGTCCAGCAAAAAAATGTCTCGTACACTATCATTTTTACAAAAATTATAAATGGATATGGTAAGGGTATATACCGAGGAATGCTCTGGGGGAACTCAGTGGAGGGATTAGGCTTGGAACTGAGATTTAAAGTGATGAGTATTATGGAATGATAGAGAAGTACACTGTAGGGGACAGGTAATTACAAAGGCATGGAGGTGAAAATAAGCAAGCAGAGGAGAAATGAGACAGGAGATGGAGGAGGAAGGAGACATTTGTGTGCTCTAGGCAAGGTTGAAAAATTGTGCCCCACTGCATTAGAAAGCTGTACAATCATATGTGACTGAAAGTCCACCAGAGGCTTTGATTCTTCACTGTAATACATGGTACTTCATGTAGCATAAGAGAGATACTTACTCATCCTGGAAATCATAATTTCCTGCATTTGAAATGTGTATCACCACCTAGCTGCATACATACATATGTGTACATGCCTATATATATATATATATGAATGTGTCTGCCTACATATATATATATTATGTACATATGTGTGAATACCTATATAGACATGTATGTATATGTAGCTAGGTGGCAAAGTGGATAGATGCCAGGCCTGAAGTCAGGAAGATATATCTTCCTGAGTTCAAATCTGGCCTCAGGTGCTTTCAAGCTGTGTGACCCTCAGCAAGTCACTTAACCTTGTTTACCTCCATTTCCTCATCTGTAAAATGAGCTGGAGAAGGAAATGGCAAACCATTCCAGGATCTTTGCCAAGAAAATTCCAAATAGGGATGCCAAAGGTAGAAAATAACTGAAAAAATTGAACAACACCAACAAATTGGATAGACAGATGATAAATATTTTTATCTCTATGTATATAACATATACATACTAGATATATTATATACATATTATATAGATATACACATACATTCTAGAAGTGTACCCTATCTGTGCATTGAACTCTAGACTTTGGCATGTCTTGTTCACTCCTAATCAATCCTAATACTGAAGGGAATGGAGTAAAATACAATAAATAAAAATGAGAGGAATGTTTGGTAAATGTTATTAGTAATAACTCACAAATTGCTACTTATAACTATGTGAAATATTGCTTTAAATCAATAAAAACAAGATAAATGCATGTCAAAACAACTCTGAGATTTTTCTTCCTGTCCAAAAAATTGTCAAAGATGACAAAAAATGGAAATAGCCAGTGCTGGAGGGGTTATGGAAAGATAAACATGCTAAGGCACTCTTGGTAGAACTAGGCATTGGTTCAACCATTTTGAAAGTAATTTGAAAGTATGTGTAGAAAGTAACTAAAATGCCCATGCCCTTTGACTCAGAGATTTTACTACCATACATGTACCTGAAAATGTCAGTGATAAAGACAAAGGCTCCATTTACACTGACATATTTATAGTAGCATTTTCATGGTGAATTAGAAATGTAGTAGAGATACATTGCTTGGGGAATGACTAAACAAGTTGTGGTACATGGATGTAATGGAATATTATTGTGTTATAAAAATTAGTTGACTATATTGACTACCAAGGAGCATGGGAAGACTTAGATTAACTGATGAGTAAAATAAACAGAAAAAGAAAAATAATATACACAATATAAAAGGAAAGTCTAACAGTAGCAAAACGACCAAAACTGAATGCTTTGGAGAGAGTCAGAGTAGCAGGAAACATTATATTATGCCCCACCACCACCATCACCACCATCCTCCCCTCCCAGTCAAACTCCTGCAAACGTACCTAAATCCTTATGGGAACATTTTTTTAAAAAGAGAAGTGAGTTATTTTTCCATTATAGTTGGCAGAAAGACACAGATTGAGAAGTCTTCTGACATGAGGGACTGAGTCTGGCCAAAAGTAGCTGCACCAGAAGCTCACCAACAGTCACAGAGTGTATACCAGGATGAGAGGAGGTTCCAGACCCATTTCACAGGGCACCTGCAGACACATATGAGATATCTCAACATGAATAGATACCAACAGACACTTTTGTAGTCCATTGCCACAATTCTACCTTATGAATCCAGGGCAATCTGAGAAGGTGAGCAGTGCAGTTCTATTACTCTGAACCAACAGTTTTCCAGTGGGCTAACAGTGGCTAAGTCCAGTAGCATCTACTGTTTCTCAGACCCAAATCTAGGTCAGGAGAATGCAGAGCTTAATCCAGGGTGGGCAACAATTAGACTTTGCCCTGGATCTGACCATTTGAGAGGTTGAAGGGGGACTGAAAAGTTCCAGGTCTCTGAAAGCTTGGAATAACACAATATCCAACATCCAACATTAACTCAGAGAAAGCTCCAGTCTAAATCTTTCCTCTAGAAGTACACAGAGCTCACCCCTAACATCATGGTCCAAGTCAGGAAGTAGACTGGAATAATAAGCAAACAAAAAAAGAATTTCCATAAAAAGCTATTACGGTGACAAGGATGTCCAAGATACAAACCCAAAAAAGGAAAAGAACTCAAAAACATCTACAAGCAAAGATTCAAAGAAAAACATAAGTTGGACAAAAATTCAACTAGAATTTCTAGAAGAGACAAAGCACAAGTTATTAAAAATTGATTTTTGGTAAGACAACAGTGATTCATCAGGGTCACACAGCTATTAAGTGTCAAGTGTCTGAGGTCAAATTTGAACTTGTTTTGAAATATTTGAAAATATATTTTAAAATGTCTTATAAAGTGTATTGAAATATTTTATATCAATGAAATGAAAGCAGTAAAGGGGGAAAACGGAAAAGAAATCAAACCCATGAAAGAATTGGAAAAGAAATTAATAACTTGGCACAAGAGGTAAAAAACCTTGCCCAAGTAATAACTCTCTAAAAATTAAAATTTATAAAATCAAAACTGATTATTCCATGATACAATACAAAATATTACAAAAAAATAAACTGAAAAACATAGAAGAAAATATAAGGTATCTCAGCAAAAACAAATCATGTGTGAAATAGATAAAATGGGAAAAATCAAGAATCATTACACTACCTGAAAAAAAAAAGACACCAAGAAATCTTAAAAGAAAGGCACCCAGATATCATAGAACCACAGGACAAAGTGGGAAAAGAAAGAATTCTCTAGTTATCTCATAAAAGAAATCCCTAAACGAAAACTCCCAGGAACACCATATCTAACATCCAGAGCTTCCAGATCGAAGGGGAAAAAAAATCCTTCCAGCAGGCTGAAGCGCCAGTCAGGATCATACTGTCCAGCAGCCATCCCATAAAAGTGTGGAGAGGTTAGAATACAACATTCCAGGAGCTAAAGGATATAGGCTTACAGCCAAGAAAAACTTACTCAGCAAAATTGAGTATAAGCCTAATGGGGAGAAAAACAAATCTTTTTCTATTCCTGAGGAAAAACCCAGAGAGGTGTGGAAACTTTCAAGTTCAAACATAGAAGTAAAGACAAACGCGCACACACATACATACACACAATGATAAGGGATTAAAGAAGAATAAACTGCTTATGTTCAAATATGGGAAGATTATACACATGGTCTCTATTGTTATTAAGAGTGATAATGTAAATCTAATTAAACAAGGCCTAGAAATGTTTCTATTATGTCCTGATGGTCCTAAGAAAAGAATGGAAAGAGGAGAGGCTAAATACACTGAGAATGGGGAAAAGGGATATGAAAGTTAGGAAAAATTTCACATAATCAGGGTGCTCAAAAAGACATTTATACAAATAAGAAGGAGGAGGTAGAGAAGTAGCTGACACTTCAACCTCACTACCATCTGAATGTTTTAAAGTAGAGAAGATTCACACATACACACATACACACACACACACAGAGCTGGGTACAGAAATATATTTCAATTAACACAGAAATAAGAAAGAAAGGAGAAGAGGGAGGGGACCTAGAGTGAGAGTAGATTAAGGGAAGGATGGTAAAAAAATCCCTCTATGTATAATAATATTTGTTATTCTTTTCAAGGTGGCAAAAATGAGAATCTAGGATGCCCATAAGCTGGGGAATGACTGAATAAGCTATGGTATGTAAATGTGATAGAGTATTATTTTTTGTAAGAAATGATGAACGGAATGGTTTCAAAAGAAACCTGAAACTACTTTGTATGAACTGATGCAGAGTGAAAAGAGCAGGAAAACAATTTATATAATGACAACAATATGCTAAAGAGACCAACTTTGAAAGAATTAGGAAGTCAGACCAATATAATGGCCAACCACAATTCGAAAAGACTAATGATGAAACATGCTACCAATCTCCTGACAAAGAGGTAAAGCACTCAATACAGATTGAGATATATTTTTGGTTGGACATGGCCACTGGAGAAATTTATTTTGTTTCACCATACATATTTATAGCAACAGTTTTGTTTTTCTTTCATTTTCAGTTTGGGGTGGGGACAGAGAAAAAGAAGCTAGATTTCTGCTGATGGAAAAAAATAAAATGTAATTGAATGCCATGAAATCAAAATGATCAATCTTGGTCCAAAAAGAGAAATATATAGACATCTGCCACATCTTTGCAGAAGTGAGGGACTATGAAACTGGAATATATATGCTGATTAGTTTTGCTAGACATTTTTTTTTCTTTTTTATCCTTTGTTATTAAGTATGACTCTATGAGGAGGTAGAGAGAGAAAAAAATACTTTGGAAAATGTAGATGATGTAAAAGCAGAAGATATCCATAAAATTCATTTAAAATAATAATAGTAATTCACATTTTATAATACTGTGCCTTTTATCAGTCTTGTGAGGTAGGTATCTACTTAATGCTTCTACATATGATTTTGGAAAATGCTACTAAAATAGCTGATCAACCTATCCAACAGTTCCCATTAAATGTGACTTCTCCATGAATCCTCTGTAGAAGACTCATTTAACATAACTGAAAATCTTCCTGCATCTCTCAACATTATGCGAGGGCCAAGGCAGCACATAGATATCTGCAGGTCCTATAGTCCCTGCCTCCTCAGCAAGCACAACCCAGGTTATTCACCATCAAAGCCTTTGACCCTAGCAATGGGTTCAAAAAATGAGAAATAGCCAAATAGTTCAATAGATATGTTTTTAACATGGATGCTAAAGAAGATGCTTTACTATCTGACTTGCTTCTGCTCCCTAAGCATCCTAGGGCCTTTCCATTTGCTTTTCCCCCTGAGACTGTTTATATATATAGTCTTCATCTATTAGAAGTGAACTCCTAGTGAGTATGGCTCATCTGAGTTTTCTGTTAACTAATTTAATTGTATTGTATTTAATTTATTATTTCTTTATTTTATATTGTATATAATAACAAATAATTATTTAACATCATCATTACTCTATAATAATTTTTATTATTTTTCTATTTATATCTCCAATATACTACAATGCTTGGCACATAGTAAACAATACTTTTTCATTCATGCATTCATTCATTCATTCATTCATTCCTCTTTCATCTCATTCATTCTTTGATACATAGACTATTCATCTATAATTCCCCTCTACATGACTGGTCCACCTCCTTTTCCAAAATTTATTTCTGATTATATCTTTTACATTACTTTTTTCAGTACAATTCATTTTGGAGAGCAGGCCAGGTCCTATTTATGTCCACCATAAATCTCTCTGTGGCCCATAAGGTGACCTGCAGTTTTGATGCCTTAGAAGTTGTGGTGTTGCCTTTTAGCACCATCGGAAGATACCCTCATTAAAAAAAAAACTGATTTTTGCTCAGGAACAATTTTGAAGTTACCGAAAGTATTAGACAATTTCTTTTTTTTTTTAATCCCTGCTCTCTGTCACCAGTGTTGACTGAGTGTGTGCAGAGCCAGCCCTAGCAGGCAGGCTCGGGGGAGGGGGAACAGGGGAGACAAGTCTAAGTGTAAGTGGAGGACTAGCCTAGGCTCGTGGGGGAGCAGGGTAGCCGAGACAGGACCAACACAGACACGCACACGCACACTCACACACACTCGTGGGGACCGTGCCCACGTATCAGTGCAAACCAACCAGTTAGTGCAATTAGAATCTGTAAGGGCTGCAGGGTGGCAGAATCAAGGGACGTTGCCTTTGGGGGGTAGAAGGGGGCTGGAGAGAGAGGGGGACAGTAAAGCCGGCATCAGGGGAAGGGGTGGAATGCGGGGAGAGGATCTCTCATCATGGAAGGCTTCCAGGAGATAGTGGATGTGGAGGGGAGAAAACAGAGGCTGAGCTATTGACGGAATATTGTGGAAAGTCTGGGGGCGTGGGTTTTCTTGGGGAGCGCTGCTGAGGTTCTCTCTTCTCTGGGTGAGGGGACGCGAATGTCTGGTCACTGGATCCAGAGGGCTCAGGAGGAGATGTGAGGCCGGTGACCTGCGCAGCCCTCCCTCCCTCCCTCCAAAGTCAAGTGCAGGTCATGTCATCATTTCTCTGATGGCGTGGTCCTCTTTGGCACGAAGGACGACTCAGCAACACCGACAACCGCCTAGAGAATCTCACAAGGTTCCGGCTCCAAGACATCACTTAGCTCAACTTCCTAATTCTACAGATGAAGAAACTGAGGCGCTGAGCATGGAAAGCACGACCTCTGCCTTGCCATCCGCCTGCCAGACCTACCCTCAGGGGCACCTCCATGTGCTTCCCTGTCGTCTGGCCCTGTCCTGCCATTGCTCAGACCTCCTCCAACTGCTGCTTCTGCAAGGAGCCTGGACCATGGCAGGAGGTAGCCCAACGACAAACACCAACAGACAAGTCACAAATGCTCCTCTCCTGATCAAGCCCATTTCCCAGGGCTGCCACTGAGGCTGGCTGGTCGCTACCCAAACTGGTCTTCCTCTATATGCTCCCAGCTTCCCGCTCCAGTGAGAGTCCGACTGGCCCTAAGTCTCATCCCATGAAACAATTCCGTAAAGAAAGTTTAACCTATTCTCTCCCTCCTATTCTCAGATATCTTACTGTAATATCAATCCCATAAATAGTCACAGCTGTAGATATAGATAGAAATATGAATACAGGTAAACATATGCATATAAATATATACTGATACACTAGTTGATAATCATTTAACATCATTTTTGGACTTTAATAAGTGCCAGAGCCTGAATTAATCAATCAGAAGAGCCTGGACCTGAGTCTCTTTGTTCTCTGAAGTAAACTCAGAGAATACCTCTTCTTATGTCAACAAGGCCAGATGGGGCTGACTTAATATATTTTATGAGATCCTTAACCCAAGAGACACTATCAGAAATAATGGGACTTTTTCCTTTTCTTAATATTTTGTGGACATATACTATGTATATATACATACACATACATACACCTTCATGGTAGAGAAAACACAGATATCTTGGGTCCTAATTTCAGGTGAAACTTTGTCAACTCTGTTATCTTATTGTATTTACAACCTATT
>JAQQSK010015950.1:0-10605 GCA_028658325.1 Potorous gilbertii | reverse complement strand
GAGGGAGGGAAATATAGTTAGCCTTACACAACATGACTATTATGGAAGTCATTTGCAAAAGTACACAGATATGGCCTATATTGAATTGCCTGCCTTCCCAAAGGGAATGGGTAGGGAGGGAGGGATGGGGACAAGTTGGAACTCAAAGTTTTAGGAACAACTATTAATTTTAATAAATTTAATGTTTAATAGGCAAGTCGAGTATTGTTCTTGCTACTAGGAAATAAGAAATACAGGTAATGGGGAATAGAAAGTTATCTGGCCCTACAGGACAAAAGAGAAGATGGGGACAAGAAAAGGGAGGGATGATAGAAGAGAGGACAGATTGGTGATAGGGGAAATTAGAAGACTCGGTGTATTGGGGTGGAGGGAGGGGACAAATGGGGAGAAAATTTGGAACCCAAAATTTTGTGAAAATGAATGTAAAAAGTCAAATAAATTTATATTTAAAAAAAAGGAAGGAAGGTTCCAAGGTATACACACAAGTCTTGATGCCCTTCCCACCAGATGCCAGCTCCACAATGATCACACATAGCAAATGCAAATAAATCCATTTGTCCTAACAAATACTAAAAATGTATCAGAGAAAGCATACATAGGAGAATGTACAAACAATACAGATTGAATAGATTCTTCCTGTGGGAGTGAGGTCATTGAGCTCAACCATGGGAGTCCCAGATCTCACCCAAGAGGAAGTTCCTGAAGTCTCTAGTATAGCAACGAGCAGGGAATAGGTACATCACTGCAACTCTATGTATCACCTTTCCCCCAGAGTCTTCCTTCAAGGACCAGAAGAGTGATTGGAATCATAGCTCTTCTCTCTCACATTGAGAATCATATTATCTTTCATCTCCTGGAAGCCAGAAGTCCCCAGCATCTCTCATTTCTCCTGCTCTCGCCATCTCTGCCCCCCTCACACAGGCACAGGGCATTGAATACTCAAACTTAACCAATGAGAGAGGATCCTCTATAATTGGTCCTTTGAGCTGAGGATTGCACTCAACATTTGTGCCTTTGACTATACATGCCTTTAATGTAATGATAAAACTATTAGGTTCCTAGCCCAAAGAGATCACCGAATGAAGGACAGAACCCATATATACAAAAATTTTTAGAGCAGCACTTTTTATTGTGCAAAGAACTGGAAACAACTGAATACCTGTCAATTAAGAAAGGGCTGAACAAATGTTGGTGTGCCAGTGCAGTGGAATATTATTACTCAGTAAGAAATGATGACAGGGACAGATTCAGAGAAACTTGGGAAAATTTGTATGAACTGATGCTGAGAGAAATGGGCAGAACCAGGAGGATAATTTAGGAATAACTATAACACTGTAAAGAAAACTGCTATAAAAAAACTTTAAAATCCACAATCCGTACAATGAACAATTATGACTCAAAAAAATTAATGATGAATCTTGGTTCCCACTTCTTGGCAGAGAGGTCATAATGGTCTAAACCGAGACATGCATTTTTATAATAAAATGATCATTTTAGAAATACATAGAAGAGAAAAGGGGGAAGACATAGAAGTAGAAGAAGAAGAAAAAGAAGAAGAAGAGAGAAAGAGAGAGAGAGAAAGTACCAGTAGTTTTTCCAATAATTTTAACTAGAAAGGGAGGGGAGATATAGAGTAATAGCAGTGATGGTGAGACTCTCTTGTTTTTTGTTTTGTTTTATAGGTGAGGAAGACATGGACATGTTTATAGGTAGCAGCGAAGGAGAGATTGAAAATTAAAAGGTTAGTAATAACAAGAGTGGAAGTAATCTAGAGAAGAAGAGAAGGGTTGAGATTAAGGGCACATGTAGAAGGGTTGAGCTTGTTGAGAAGGGCTATCTCTTCATCCAAACAAGAGTGAAAGAGGAAACAAGTTCATGCTAGTCCTGTAATGTTACCCAGAAATCCTCAGTAGAGGGTGGGTGTGGGGGGAGGGGGACTACATTGAGTGAATAACAGAAAGTGGTTTACCTTACTCCTTTGAAGTCCTTCCATGCAAACCATTGAGGGTGAGGGTCAGGATGAAGGCAGCAGGCAGGAAATATGATGATTTTCTCCACAAGAAAGGCAGGACCCTTGTATTACAGTTTTACTGGGCACCCTTAAAGCTCTTAGAAGGGGGCAGAGGCAGGGATGCAGAAGACAAGTTACCATGTTGGGTGTGGTTCTACCAACAACCCTAGTCGAGAGATGGAAAAGAAAGGAGGTGACAGGTAAAGAAATCAGCAGTTACATAAGAGAGGAGATGACCTTAAGGTACCCCACCTCACAAACCTAGCAAAACCCCACACTCTCTCTCTGGTTCAGGGCTCTGACTCTCAATGACCTTGGTTCAAGTCAAACATCCCCCATTTCCTTGTGCTCCTGTGTCCTACACACACACACACACACACACACACACACACATACACACAGACACATACACACATTGTCTCTTGTCTTTTTTCAGGACAGAAAATTGTGAGTACAGCCTAGTAACAGAATCTCTCCCTGCCCAGCTCTAGTCACTGCCCCCAAAATGACTAGCGAAGACCACATCTGTCAATGTCAGGGTGGCCTATTTGCCCCCCACCTTTCCATCCCCTGAATCAATGAGAGAGCTGGAATTTGTTTCCTGAACTTTCCCTGGGAGCAGGGTGAAGTGGGGGTGGGGGTAGAGAATCACACTCACTAAAACCCTTAGCAAGAATTGGAACAGATTACTGCCCTCACCGTCACCCTCAGAAGTTTGCCTGATGGGACTTCAACAGATTGTGGCAACAAATTAAAAGGAATATCATTCGCTAAGACTATTCTCCCTCCTCCTTCCTCCTCCTAGTGTTCTTTTAAAAATATCCTGCCTTAGATCATACTCCCATGTTAAGGATATCCTCGGACACATAGAGTCTCTCTGATTCCAAAGACATGTATCCATCAAGGAACAGTACAGTAAGCAGCAGAGCTGATAAAGTTGAATCCAGTAACATTCATATTTTAACAGAGGATTAAGCATGGAAAGGGAAGAGAGGTGGCACAGTGGATAGAACTCTGAGCCTGGAGTCAGGAAGATCTGAATTCAAATTGAGCCTTATATGCTTCCTAATAGTGTCACCCTGGATAAGTCACTTAACACTGTTTGCTTTAGTTTCCTCATCTGTAAAATAAGGTGGAGAAGGAAAGGGCAGACCACTCCAGTATCTTTGCCAAAAAAACCCAAAAGAGGACAGAAAGAGTCAGCTATGACTGAAACAATTAAACAACAGCAAGGTCTCAAAGGCCATTATTTATTTATTTTTAATCTATTTGATTTATTTATTTTTAAATATTATTTGATTTTTAATTATTTATTTAATTTATTTATTTAAATATGATTTAATTTTATCCTCACAACATACCCTGGGAGGCAAATTCTGCCATTATCCCTAATTGACAACTGAGTAAAAGTAAGGTAGAGACAGAAATTAAGTGACTTAGTTGCCCAAGGTCACACAGCTACTAAACTGGATTTGAACTTCCATTTTCCTGACTCTGGGCTCAGCACTTTTTAGGTTGTATCTTTTATTTCTTTTTTCAACTAAAATTTATTGAGTGCCTGCTGCTATGAGCAAAATCTTAGGTAAAATTATGTGGAAAATACAAGATTAAATAAACCAAAATCTTTAACTGAGAAATAAGACAAGGTGGGGCAGCTAGGTGGCACAGCAGATAGAGCACCAGTCCTGGAGTTAGGAGGATCTGAGTTCAAATTTGACCTTAGATACTTGACACCTACTAGCTGTATGATCCTGGGCAAGTCAATTAACCTGATTGCCTTGCAAAAAAATAAACAAACGTAAATAAAAATAAAATAAGATTCAAAGGACACAAATTTGAATGTGATACATGCATAATAGTAATTCATATTTCTATAGTACATGGAGGGTCATAGAACATTTTCCTTACAAATCTATGAAGTAGGTAGTACAAATATTGATCCCATTTTACAGAAGAGGAAACTGAAAATGAGGGAGAAGAAATGCTTTGCCCACAGTTACACAGAATCGTAGAACAAGGATCTATCCCAGATCTTGTCTCCCTCTATAGAGCAGTCTTGCGACCACACTGGACTATGTCTGAAGAGTCTGAAAGTGCTTTGGAAAATAGACAAATAAATAAGCTATCTAGAGACATCAGAGGAAGAATCTTGGAGGAGGTCACCTATGGGCTGGGCTTTTCAGGATGGAGACATGGGTAATAGGTCTGTCCAGTTTGACTGGAGCACATGAGATGATTCATAATGCAAAGCAGGTTGGAGTCAGTTTGTAAAGAAATTTAATTCAATCCAAGACACATTTGCTGAACTTCCCCATGCCTAGTTCTTTGGGAGACAAAACCAACAAACAAAAAAGAAAAACAAATAGTAAAACCCTCAGTCCAGCCCCCAAGGAACCAAGGAGTCAAATTATGCACACTTGGAACAGAGTAAACTTTTACTCCGTTCAAGGCACAAATAATTGGATAATTAGGAGAACACTCATTGATTCATTCATTCAACGAATATTTAATTAGCATTTACAATCCAAAGCCTTTCTCTGGGCTCTGTGTAAGATTCAAAGTTAAAATACATTATCCTAGAGCAAGATCTTCCACATGGAGTCTCTACTTACCTTCTCAAGCACTGGTGCCCTCCTCCTTTCTAAACTTTGGGACATTTGGCTGCTTTGTATAAGTTGTATTTAATCACTTTATATTGGCGCTGTCTATATATGTTCACATGTATTTGGTGTCTTCCCCATTTGGATGTAAGCTCTTGAGAGTAGGGATTGCTTCATTCTTTGTCCTCATACCCCTAATACCTAGTACTATGCCTAGCACATTAGGGAAGTGATTAAATATTTTTTGATTGATTGTATGCATAGCTCAGTAGGCGATACTACAAGATAAGACATTATAAGACAAGAGATTGTGATACTTTTGTGTCAGAGGAATCCAGGAAGGCTTCAGGAATTTTGTAGCTCTCTAGTTTCCTGGAGGTGGAGGCCCTTGAAGGATCTACTGGGCTCTCACTATTTTCCTGGAGTGTATTGGGGTGTTTGGTTTCATTTGCTCCTACACCCAGCCTGCTTATGCCTTTCAACTCTCTAGAGGACAGGTTTAGTTACCTTTCTGGCAAACTCTTAAGAAATGTGTAAGTTTACTAGTTGTATAAATAATGAATCATCGTAAATAAGTCATAAGGAGAAGGTTTATTAACATACCAAGGTATAAGATATACGAAGTAATTCTATGAAAATATAGGAGATCTTCTTGACGAGGTAGGGAGGAAAGGAAGGAGAGAAGAAGGAAAAAGAGTCAGTCTGGCTGAATTTTGGCAACTGCCTCAACCTGACAGATAAGGATGAATCAGAATTCAGTCTATACAGTGAAACCAGGTGCTAGATATTAACAGTTTGTACCTTCATTTCATCCCCATGCCACCACCTTAGTCCTAGCCCAAATTATCTAGACTATATCAAATATAGTCAAAATATTCTATATCAATCCTCCCAATTCCACTCTCTCCCTACTCTGATCTGTTCTGTTCACTCTGCCAAATTAGTCTTTCCAAAGCATAAACAATGTTAATCACATTATTTCTCTAATCAAAAATCTGTAGTGCCTTCTTTCTGCTTCCTGAATAAAGTTCAAACCCCAGAACCTAGTGGCATTCAATGATCTTTACAATTTTGCACTACCCTCCTTTCTTACTTATATTTCACATTATTCTCCACCACAGAGCCTTAAGTTCCAGCAAATCCACACTATTCACCATACTCTATGGACACCCTGCTCTTCCTCAATCTATGCCTTGGTTCTCACATCATTTTCTCCTCTTCCTTCTTTTTTCCTTCCCTCCTTCCTTCCTTCCCTTCTTCTCCTTCTCCTTCTCTGTCTTTGTCATCATTTTCTTCTTCCATTTTCTATACCTAGAATGACCTTCTCAAACCTCATCTGTGGATATAGCTTACCCCATCCTTCAAAATTCATTCCAAAATCTAGCTTCTCCACTCTGACTCTGCCAAATGTAAGGGATCACTCCTTCTTCAGATCTCATGTGTACATATGATTGAATATGCTCGCCATATTCTATTTTGTACTCTAGTGATTTGTGTGCTTGTCATATTTCTACTGTTATTATTTTTTTTTGGAGCAGGGACCAAATTTTACTCATCTAACAAGATAAAATATGAAGGAGATCAATATAAAAGTTCTATACTAGAGTTCAAAAATTCAATTTCACAAGTAAAAGATGAAGGAGACATAGCGAGATACCGTGTGAAGAAGATTTAGTGGCAGTTGTAGGGAGAACGGATTTGAGAATGGAGACATTGGAAAAAGGAAGACCAGTTAGGAAACTATTGCAAAAATTCTAGTGAGAGATGATGAGGGCCTGAATTAAGATGATAGTTCCATAATCAAAAGCTGACAGATGAATTCCTTGTGCCTCCACATCAATCTCTTTAAAGAATTTTTCTTTTCTTCTTCATTATAATTGTATATTCTTATGTCATTAGACTTTCAGTTATGAATATTTCCTATCTCTCTTTGACTGATCTGCCCTGTATAATCTTAGACCACATGATCCTTCATATTCTTTCTCTGCACTCTTTGATACCTATTACCTCAAACGGTAGAATATGTCAAATTATGCCCAACATTTATCTCCTTATTTGTCACTGACTTTAAGAAGAAATGGTCATTTGCCCCCTAAATCTCTGATTAACTATCTCAGTCTCTTATGAGACCTGAAAGGGATCTAGTTGAAGCATTCTTAATCTGATATCCAGGAAGTTAACTTTTTGAAAAAAATAGATAATTATATTTCAATGTCTTTCCTTTATATTCCTATTTATAAGCACTAGTCTGAGAAGGAGTCCTTAGGCTTCACCAAATTACTAATGGAATCTATGCCCTACCACAGTTACCACCACCATCACTAAACTCTGGGTCTAGTCAAACTCTCTCATTCTAGGAAAAAAGAAACTGCGATCTAGAGATGTGTGTTCACTTGTCCACATCACCCATTATACAACATATAAGTAGAGGAACCGAACTTGAACCAAGGACTCCAAGTCCAGCTTTCCTTCCTTATATCACTCAAGCTGACACCTTCAACCTGAATGATTTATTTACAGATAGAATACACAGTACCAGCAACAGTAATGTATAGCTTACATTTCCACAGTGTTTTAATGTTTACAGGGTTCTTTTTGTGCCAAGTCCCTTTGGTAGTTAATGCAAATGAAATATTATCTTCCTACAGATGGAGGGAACTGAGGTGCACTAACTTGCTTGAGATCATGTGACTAGTAAGTACTGTATTAGAAATCATAATATAATAAAACTCATACTTATTTAGAACTTTGAGCTTCATGAAGCTCTTTCTTTACAACAGTCCCTATACAAGTATACTTTCAAAGAATTAGGCTGAGAAAGGATTAGATAATCATAGATGTGGAGCTCAAAGACTGACATGCAAGAACACACAGTTAAGTGACCTGCTTGTCCAAGATTACAGGGCTAGTAAGTATCAGAGACTAGACTAGAACCCAGGTCCTTTGACTCCAAAATGTCAACCTCTTCCCACCATTCATGCATTTTAAAAGCTCCCACCTATCTCCTAAAAGTTTCTACTACCCCTTCACAAAGGTAACCTTGTACAGAATCTGAATCTCCAAAGTATTTTGCTTACCTGTGGGTGAAATTCCCAATCCTAGGGAATTTTCTCCCAATACTCATTCCCTAAGTGATCTTAATGTTCTTCATTGCTGTCACTATCCCAGGGATGCTCCTATTTACTGTTTCCCTTCTCTCTAGGTATTCCTTCCTTGTAACGTGATTTTACTATATAGTAACTAGTTCACCATTCCTTCGATTAAATATGGTGAACACTCAGGTATTCATTTCTCTCCTTAAGTTTACCCTCCTTGCCATTTTCCCTGCCATTATTAATGATGCCAACTCAGCCACCAAACTTGGACCTCTTCATCCACTTTTTCTTTTCCAAAGAGGCAGTATGGTATAATAGGAAGAATTCTGGGCTTGAAATTAAGAGCCATAGATTTGGTACCTCGCTGACATTTCTGCACAGCAAGATCCTGGCAAAGTGGTTCCATCTCTCTCATTTTCAATTTCCTTATCTTCAGTATGAAGTAAATAATACTTTCACTACCTACTTCACAAGATTGTTGGAAGGAAAGCACTTTGTCATTCTTGAAGTGTTATAGAATTGTAAGTTATTATTGTAAAAAAAAAATTATCTATTTCTTCTTCCATTCAGCCTGCATTGATAGAAAGCCTTTAAGTGTGGACATAGTACTGGGCTGAGTGCTGGCAGGGAGGGGAAGGAGACTTAAAGATTTACAAACCATTGGAATATAGACAATCGGTAATTATGGCTTCCCTCCACTAAAAAATCTTCAAGAGTTCTCTTCCGTCAAGTTCTTACTCCTTTTTCTGACACTGAAGATTCATCCTACTTTTCCGACCTTACTTTATGTTATTGCCCATCATACATTCTATGCCCCAGTCAAAAAGGACTCTCTCATATCTGACCTTAATGTAACTATACCCTTGCTTACACTGTTCCCTAAGCCTGAAATGGGCCTGTGCTGGTAAATGTTTAATAATCGACTCTCCAAAAACATATGCATAACATATTTTTAACTTTGACCTGCATTATTAACATTTCTCAATCATTTTCTTAAATCTAGATAATCAACAAAACGAATCAAACTCTGATTTGTGGCATTTTCCAATTTCCAAGGAAAATTAAGGAAGTTCTCAGCTCACACTAAAAATTTTACAATTGGTTTTCTCCAGCCAGTTGGAACTGACTTCAACACACTTCTGGGATGTCCTCCTTCTGCCTCTTTGCCTTCTGAATGCCCACCCACTCCTTAAAGCTCTTTAAAGAGTTCTTTTAAGGAAACCTTTCTTCATTCCACCTCCATTCCATAACAACCTTCCCCTTTACATCTAAGATAACACTTTTGCCTTTGAAATGTACTAATGATATAACTCTTGGCAAGTGACTAACCAGTATGAACCTTAGTTTTCTTATCTGCAAAACAAGAATAATAGATCATACGTCACTGAGTTGTGACGATCTTATGAGATAATACAAAGTATTTGAAAATGTTGATGCCTCACATGTATGACTAATACTATTACTTACATTATTATATTGCACCTCCTTAAAGTTTATTGTTGCTATAGTTATCCTTATGTGTATTATCCTCCCTACTAGGCTGTAAGCTCAGTGAGGCTAGGAAGGCTACTCATCAGACAGTAGGTACAAAATAAATATTTATTGGTTTGAATTGTCATAAAAAAATATGTCATACAATGACCTTCCAAACATTCTTGGTGAGTCACACAGCTGGACAACCTCACGGGACTCTCCATGGTTCTCCTAAGGGACAGGCCATGACTAACTGATTATATATCATCTAACAATAACGAATAGTCTCCAACTTTTAATAGTACAATAATTATTGTTCCACCACAGAAGTGGGGACAGAAGATGGGGAAGAGCTCATAGGAGACAGGCAGAGCATTGTCTTCTCTAGAAAGCAGACCATGTAGATCTCAGTTTACTATATACAGTAAGGAGAAACGGAGCTGTCTATCAATGTAACAGTCCACTTCTGAAAGTGGTGGGTTCTCCATCTGTGGGGGTCTTCAACAGAGGCTGGCAATTGATCTATCAGAAGTAGTGGGGAAGAGGCTTATATTTTGGGTAAGAGTTAAACCAGGTGACCTCTGAGATCTTTTCTAATTCTGAAATTTTATGACAATGACTGAAAGGACAAGTGACAGTGAAGGGGAGAAAGCAGGAAGAAAGTCCAAAGGATAATTTTGTCAAGTAAGTTACTAAAAAGAATACTTTAGCTGTGAATTGTATTACAAGTCCTCATGACCTCTCAACTGGACTGCTGTAGAAGCCTACTCATTCTTCCTAACTCCAGCCTTTCTTTTTTCTAATCTACCATTTATACAAATTATTACAATTATAATGCCAACAGAAAACAATATAATATGTAGGTCTGATACGGTCACTCTCCTCAAAAAATCTTTAGTACCTTTCTATTGCTTCTAGGATAAAACATAAGCTATTTGGCCGGCCATTTAATATACTCTGCAGTCTGGCTCCAACTTATCTTTCTAACTCTATTTTCCATAACTCCTTCTTATATGCCCTTTTCTTGAAGCAAATTGAATTATTAAATATTCCAGTGCTTGATCTATCATTTTCCACCTCCACATACTCCATGCATTTGGAACAAACCAGTCCCCGTCACTAGAAGTCATTCCCTTCTCATCTCCACTTGTTAAAATCCTTTTCCTTCAAGGATCAGCTCAGGTTCTGATCACCCCTAATCCCTCCAGCTCAAAGTCTTACCTTCCTCCTCAAATATTACCAAAGAACTTTTCTTTAATTTTTCCTCTACCCTTAACACATTCTACATGCATCATATATATCATATACATATATATTTATATGTGTACATACATATACATATATACAAAATACACACACACACATAGTCTATGCGAATGCCACCACACTCCAGCAAGCTCCTTAAAGGCAGAAATAATTGTCATTT
>JAQQSK010015949.1:0-10605 GCA_028658325.1 Potorous gilbertii | reverse complement strand
GAAATAATCACTTCAAACATGACTTTTTCTTCTTCTATTACTGACACACTGTCTATACCTGCTGGGCACCTAGGTGGCACAGTTGTTAGAATGCCAGGCCTGGAGTAGGAAAACCTGGGTTTGAATTTGACCTCAGAAACTCACTAGTTGTGTGACCCTGGGCAAGTAACTTGACCTCTGTTTACTTCAGTTTCCTTAACTGTAAAAAGGAGATAATAGCAACTACCTCCCAGGGTTATTGTGAGACTCAAACAAGATAATATTTGTAAAATGCTTAGCATAGTGCCTGCCGCATGGTAAGCACTACATAAATGTTAGCTGCTGTTATTACTATATTCTCACAGAAATTCTTTTGAATGACCGACAAGTGCTCCCAACCAGTTTATTTGAAATCTGTCTGATAGGAGAATAGTAGAATAAGTTTAAATTATAAAACAGCCTTAACACTACAACAAGAGACAATATAAGGTTTGTTTCTGCAGAACATATGTGATGGTCCATGATGGTTTCAAAATGGCTTGTAATACTCATGTCCAGCAATCACAGTCCTCAAATTGCCTGATCTTCTTGTTGCAACAATATAAGTGTTCTTAACATCTTGATCATGTGATTAAAGGCTAAGATATAATTGTAGGATAACATAGGATAACAGTGGAGTTATTCTGGTGTCAGGTATAGGATGTGAATGCGAGTATGTGCATTCATTTGACTATCTGATGGGACTGATTTATATTCAAATGTCAAACCCCTATGGCAGTTTGAAAACAATTTGAGGACAGGTTGAGAAACTGTAAGAACATGTTATACTTTGTCAGAAGCAGAGTTTATTATAATTGCTGCACAAACACCAAAATCATTGCGCACATGATGGTGATGGTTTAAATCACTGCAGAAATAAACCTATAATGATTCACACGTGTCTGCTTGTTGTCACAGAGGAAAAACATATGTCCAACATCATAGGGCAATTATTTAGTGCATAAGATACCATTAAAGATTTTTTAGCATAAACCCCTTAGTCCATTGTCACAAACCCCAAAAGGATTTGGGAACTTCTAAATGGGACTGCCTTACATCATACTGCCTCTCAACTGGATAGACAAAAGTCCCCTGCCTTCTAGGGGCTCAGAGCTAAAGAGTCCAGGGCCCAAGAAACATTGAACACTGTATGGAAATTTTCATATTGAGAGGTGCCAAACTTCACCCCTTTCCTGGAGTGGGGATCTCCTGAGGAGGTAGGTTGGACTGTGAATTCCTTAAGAATGAGGACTGATTTCTTTCCCTTTTTCTTTCTTTGTATCCCTAGTGTTTAGCACAATACTTGGCATGTAGACATTTAATTCATGTTTATTGACTTGATTTGTTCTGTGGAGAACTCAGCATCCCTAGCCTTGACTCATGCTACAACAGAGCCTGTGACAATAATCTTGGAATCGATTCCCCTAAAACTCCTTTGGATCAGGGATAGGGGGTATCAACCTTTGCATAGCTGAGACTCAGTGTGAGTTCTTATTCCCAAGACTGGTTAGGAAGTAGATCAGGGAAGGTGTTAAAGAAAAATTCACAAAGCATCCCTGGCATGATATGTTGTCTGACCAGCAGACATGTGGGTAATGATGAGGAAGTTGTTCAGCTTGTCTGAGCCTTGATTTGCTCATTCTGACAATAAAGGCAAGACTACTTGCCACTCTCCACCATTCTATGATTGAGTAACAATTGAGTAAGCTGTGGGACATACACCAGGATGCCTGGAAGCATGATAATGCCGTTAGATTTTATGAAGTCTTATCTTGTCCAGGGCTAAAAATCCTCTGTGACTTAAAGGGCTTTACAGAAATCTGATAAAAATAAATCGCTATAAGCCAAAGAAAGGAATAGCAGAAATGAGCAGAAATAAGAAATGCTGGTGTCTGTGTGGAAGGAGGGAGGTGGATAGAGACTGGGCAGAGAAAAGAAAGGCATAGCGAGACTTGGGTTATTGAGAAAAATAACAAAGCATAAAAGTAGCCCTCTAAGCTAGATACTTGTTCAACTAGAGTTAAAAGAAATCAAAAGGCTTTTTATTTTGTCATTTTTTCTTCTGGAGAGAGTGAGGTCTAGGTGGTTAAAGAAAGGCAGTGAGGTACAACAGGAAGTTGCTGGATGTTGATTCAGAGGGCCTGAGTTCAAATCCCAGTTCCTATTCTTTTTTGACTTTTTTCAATTTCTTCTGTTGTAAGACTTGGTGTTCTTAGCTTTTCTTGCATCATGGACCCTTCTGGCAGTCTGGTGAAGCCTCTAGATCCCTTCTGTAGGCAGCTAGGTGGTACAGTGGATAGAACCTGGAGACTCCAGAGCCTGAATCTGGAGTCAGGAAGAGCTGAATTCAAATCCGGCCTCAGAGACTTGCTAGTGTGACCCTGGACAAGTCATTTCAGGTCTGTCTGCCTCAGTTTTTTCACCCACAAAACAAGGACAATAATTGCGCCTACCTGTGGTGAGGATAAAATGAGATAATGACTGTAAAATGCCTCAAACTTAGTAGGTACTTAAATCAACTTGCTCTTCCCTTCCTTCTCAAATGGTTACAAATGCACAAAATAAAATACACATCACAAAGAAAACTAAAGGCAATGAAAACAGATGTGACTGGTTTTTTTTCCCCATTCAAGTTTATGGACCAGAAGAAATCTATGGGTGAGCCCCAGGTTGAGAACCTCTGCTCAAGAACTATGATCCTCTGTGTGGCCTTGGGGCAAGTCATGTCCCTGCCCTAGATCTCAGTTTCTTCCTTTGTAAAACAGAGTGACCAGTTTACTGGCTAGATCTCCCTCTCCCTCTCTTTCTTGTCTTTCCCAAAACCTTAAACCAAGCGCACTCTGAAGCCCATACATTGCACAACAAAAGGTTCCCTCCCAGCTGGATTTACTTATACATTTTCTCTTGCTCATTAGAGGGGCCATCCCCTGATAACTTCTTAAAGAGGCCTATTCACTGAATGGACATCATCTCACTCTAAGTGAACCCCCGAATAGGCCTTAGGTGAAAAAGGCCGAAGTCTCCCATTGCATCCTGGGCTGTCTCCAGTCATCCTGATGAATATCTGCTCACTGGATCCAGGAGGGGAAAGTGAGGTTGGTGACCTCACACACCCTCCCTTACTCAAAACAAAGTCAAATGCAACTCATGTCATCATTTCTCTGATGGCATGGTCTTCTTCAGCAACGAAGGACCAACACAAAAACAACAACAACAAAACAGGGTGACCTCTGAGGTTGGTCCCTTCCAACTAGGATCCAGAATCCTATGAATATAAGTGATATTGAAGGATATGGTAGAATGGAAACAGCCGGTTTTTAAGGCCTGGGGTCTAGGATTGTATGACCAAGGTTTTCTAAGGTCCCTTCCATCTCTAAATCTAACGCTTACTTGTCATATTGTGGTTATTGATCAGTTGTTTCAGTTGTGTCTGACTCTTCATGACTTCATTTGGGGTTTTCTTGGCAAAGTGGTTTGTCATTTACCTTTCCAGATCATTTTACAGATGAGGAAACTGAGGCAAACAGGGTGAAGTAACTTGCACAGAAATATACAGCTAGGAAGTTTCTGAGGCTGGATTTCAACTCAGGAAGATGAATCTTCCTGGTTCCCATCCCAGTGCCACCTAGATACCCCTTGTATAATAAGCCAAATATATCCATTGTCATCAATCAATGAACTCCACCAGAGTGCCCAAATTCAGGTTTTGTATTACATATAAACAAGAGGGTCTACATAAAGTCCTTTCCTTGCTTTGATTTAGCTGATAACTATTCTCTTCAGTCCAAACCCCTTGTTTTACAGATGAGGACACTGAGATGCAGAGAGGGAAAGTAACTTGCCTAAGGTCACACAGCTAATAAATGTTTGAGGTGGAATTTGAACCCAAGTCTTCCTGACTCCAAGTTCAGAGCTCCATATAGTTAATTCATTACACCATATTGACTCTTACCCAGATAGACACATGGCCCTGCCTTCTTCCTTTATTCTGGTCAATTCTTGTCAAGGTTCAGGGCCAGTCTCCCACTCTTGCAGCTTGGTCACATATAAAACATATGCAGAGCTGACTTTTGATTTGATGTTGGTAATGAGAGGGCTTCTCTGAGAAGGGGACAGATCTTCCAGATGAGAATGAGATGCTACTTGGACAAGGTGGAGATCATCAAAATGAGTTGGGTGACTCCAGGCAGACCTTCCCTTTCAGCGGAGCACCACTGTAAGACAGAGGGCAGATGTAGCAGGTCACTTCCTTGGTTTCCTCATTTCAAAGTCCACGTATTTACTCTAAAAGGATGGGCATGAGAAAAAAAGATTGCAAAGGGTCCTGCAATCTGAGTGGCTAGTGGTAGAGTAGAGAAAAAATACCACTGAGGCCACAGCCACTAGATAGAGAAAAGGACAGCCATCCACAAAGTCTTAAGGCCCTTTTTGGCTTCTTATCCTACCTTCCCTCATCACCAAGAAACTAGAAACCTTTCTATTGATTACCTTCCCTCATCACCAAGAAACTAGAAACCTTTCTATTGATCCATGACCAGTATTTTGAAGAGCAGAGGGGGAAGGGACCATGGCTGAAAGATGGAATATCTTTCTCCTTTACTACCTATATGACCTTGGACAAGTTACTTTTTTCTGAGGTTCCATTTTCTCATATGTAAAATGAAGGGATAGGACTAACTAGATAGTCTCTGAGGTTCCTTTTAGTTCTGTATCTATGGTTCCAGCTGTGTGACCTTGGACTAGTACCTTTCCTCCCTGGGCCTCAGTTTCCTTATCTGTAAAATAAAGGATTTGGACAAGATGTACTCTAAAGTCCCTCCAGCCTTAGATCTAGAATGCTCTGTGCGACCTTGGACAAGTTGCTTCTGTTCTCTGGGTCTTGGTGTCCTACTCAGTGAAATAAGGGAGCTGGATTAGATGCCATGGCCTTGGAGGCTCCTTCCAGCTCGATACCTCGAATCCTACGAATGTAGATCCTACTGAAGGACAATTTCCCAGATGTCACTTTGTGGATATATACTTAGAATCATTAAGATAGAGTTAGGGACAGATAAGGTCCCACTGTCAGATGGATGTTTTGGGATGCATTGGCATCAGAAAGAATGAATACTAAACCTCAGGGGTCTGAAAAACTAAATGATCTCAAAGGTTTCTTTTATCTCTGGACAGACGATGATTCTACCATACTTAATCAAGAAATGGCTTCTAGTTCCCCATTAGAAATAAGCCCAAGAAGGATGAGTAACTGAGCTTGACCCAGGGTAGCAATTCTTAAATTCTTGTGGGCCTGGAGTTTGGTAGAGAATGAGAAAGAGGCACATTAGAGGGCTCTTCAAGAATTCCAGGTAGTTCTATGGAAGATGGATCGAATTGATTCTGTTTGGCCCCTGATATAGAGTTACCCACAAAGAGAGAAAGCTCTTTCAATCAGGAAGTAAATTTTCTTTGCATTGCATTATAGCAATAATAGTTATTGTTATTATAGCAATAACTAACATTTATATAGAGCTTACTATATACCAGGTACCATGAGATCATTTCAAGAGATCTTCAGGCCTGCCATCACAAGACAACTTTCCCCAATTAATGACTAAAGTAGGCTGAGGCCTTGGCCCTTTTCTAGCACAGCATCATCACTAGCTTCCTCCTCCTGGAGAGGAGGGAGGAGAAGGTGGCTCCTAATAGTATCTGCTTCTGATCATTCATTTACTGAAAGCTAGAATTCTGCGTTAGGAATTGGCTTGCGTGCATTGGGGATTGGAAAAAAGGTCTGAATATCATGTGCTACGTAAGCCTTTAAAGGCAAGGACCTTGTGGAAATTCACAACCTTTGCTGAGAGAATGAAATTTACAGGCGTCTTTTAAACCACTTTTCCTCTTGGAACCTGCAGATCAATAGGAAGCTGCTCCCTCTGGTGGAAGAAAAATAAAAGGCAGAGGTTTGGATTCTGCATCACAGGTGAGCATTTGTGACAAAGGAAGGAAGTCCCTTTCTCCTTCATTCCTCCTACACACACACACACACACTCTCTCTCTCTCTCTCTCTCTCTCTCTCTCTCTCTCTCTCTCTCTCTCTCTCTCTCTATCAAGGATTAGAGAAGAAGTCCTCAGAGACACAGGAGCACGATAACCAATGTCATTGTCAGGATTAGTTCTAGAGGGGAGGAAATTAACAAAATCCATTTACTGAGCATCTATGTAACAGGTCACTAACAGGTGAAATACTCAAATTAGAGACTTGAACCCTGTCTTAATATCAATGATCTAAAGCTAGAAAGTTCCAAATTCCTAATTTTACAGAGGAAGAAAATGAGAGCTAGGAAAGTCAAATCTCTTATCCAAAGTTTTAGATCTCGTAATATCTGATTTGGCAGATATTAATATCTATCTTGACTCTAAGTTCACTGCTCTATTTACTGTCCCATGCTGCCTTATCAGCAATAGGGGATCAGACCTGAGTGAAGGAAGCCCATGGTGTTGACATAAAGAGGCCCAACTTTAGTTTAGAAGGCAATAAAAATCCATCAGAGGTTTCAGAATGCTGATCTGATAGGAGATCAAAATGAGCACTTGAGAAAGATTACTCTGTTAACAGTGTTTGTGTATGATTAACCAGTGAGGCAAGGAAACCAGGTGTGTTACAGTATAGACATGCAATAAATAAGGGCCTGATCTAGGGAGGCAGAAGGAAGAATCATACTAGAACTAAAGATCAAACCACAGGAATACAGGAAATTAGCCAGAGACACCTCTTAGGATCAAATAGGGGGGTGAGATGGGGTAGTGGTAATCATAGGGACTCTTGTTGTCTAGTTGTTTTCACAACCCCATTTGAGGTTTTGTTGGCAAAGATACTGGAGTGGTTTGCCATTTCCTTCTCCAGCTCATTTTACAGATGAAGGAACTGAGGCAGAGTGAAATGACTTGCCCAGGGTCACACAGCTAGGAAGTGTCTGAAGCCAGATTTGAACTCAGGATGGGTCTTCCTGACTCCAGGCCCAGTGCTCTATATACTATGGCTCCACCTAGCTGCCCCAAAGGATCCTTAGGGATCATTAGACTGCTCTAAAAAATCAAGCCCACTAATTCTGTGGAGGGACACATTCCCCACGCACCATCTTCCACAATTTTAATCAGATTTCACTTATATTAAAAGGTGAATGGCCCAACCAACAACTTCTACCAAGAAGGAGTCAGATTCTTCCTTCCATCTTTTCCCTCTGGACACTCAGCTCCCTGAAGCTATACCAGAGGGAGCCTGAGGACAAAGGATTCCTTTGGAATAACAGAAACAAGCCATTGACAGGACTGTGTGCTTGGAACAGGGGAGAAAAGAAAATGAGGTGATTAATGAGTCCTTTCCATTGGCAGCAAGACAGTATGGCCCACATGTGCAATTGAGTCAAAGGCTGATTTTAGACATCCTGAAAGGAAGCCTTGGGTAAAGGGGGAGAATAATGTTGGGGGGAATGAAGAGCCCCTGAAGCAAACATTTCAGGAAGGCCTGCTTTGCCTGGGAAATGATAGGCAGCCTCTCTTCACAGATTCCCTTAACTGGGCAACATCTATGTCAATGGAGGCACTAGAATCTTATATTTAAGCACGGGATTTTTGGCACAAGGAAGCTATGGTCTCCGAGACCATCTAGTCCAACTCCTGAATTTTTCAGATGAGGAGACTGAGGCCTTGAGAGAAGAAATGACTTTCCCAAGGTTACGCAGTCAAACAAAACAGGTACTAGAACCCAAGCCTCCTAGGTTTCTTGTGCAGTCAAAGGCTCCTTCTACTACAGCAAGGATTCTTAACCTGGGGCCAGAGACCCCCCCCCCCAACTGACCTATGGATAGATTCTAGGGGAGTCATGAACATGATTAGGAAAAGGATTACATCTTTCATTTTCACTAACCTTTAACTGAAATTTTGCATTTCCTTCACTTATTTAAAACATGATTCTGAGACAGGGTCCACAGGCTTCACAAGACTGCCAAACGAGTCCAGAATACAAAGGAAGTTAAAAGCCTCTCCATACACTAGACCATACTTGCCGATTTTCTTATGATTAGCCTAGCAATTGAAGCAAAGATGATTTTTGAGTGTTTCAGTTGAAATCTAGTTAATTGCGGTTGTATGCTTCGTGCTTCAATCTAATCATTAAAAGGAACAGATTGGCAGAAGAGACTATGATGATGGAGGCAGAATCAGCCTGGCACTGGGAGGGTAGTGTCTCACCCACCTCCGCCACCCAAAACCAACCCCCAAACCACTCAAACTTCTGTAGCCAGTGTGATTACAGCTTGGGGGCCTTTGGTCTTACTCAGTGGTTACTCTAAGTGAAGTGACATTGTAAAAAAAAAAATATCTCCCATAAAAAAGAAAGCATTATAGAAATGATTATATAAATACAAATTCAGCTATAGACTAAGTAGAGTCCCCACTTGGCTCATCAGGGTTCCAGGGACTATCACACATCAGCAACTACTGCTTCAAGGAAACAACCCCCATTTTGACTAATTATTCACAAGAAATGCATACGTGAAAGTAAAATCTCTAGCAGTTTTCACAGCTACAGGCACTACAGGGAGCCTGGCAGAATGGGCAGGGTGCTGGCATTGGGGGTCAAAAGGAAAGACCTGATAGTTGGTATGCCTCAGTTTCCTTATCTGTAAAGTGAGGTCCCTAAGAGACCACTGTAAGACTTTGACTGGAAATGTGGTCATTTGTATCTTCACAGCAACACTCATATATGTATCCTTATTTTTACTCACATAGCAGCCCCCTCCCCAGTTTGGACCCTCATAATATCTCACTTTGATGACTGAATTAGCCTTCTAATTGGTCTCCCAGTTTTAAAATCTCTAATCCACCCTCCATTCAGTCTCCAAGGTGATTTTTCTATAGCATAGGTCTGATCAGGTCACTCCTTTGCTCAATGAGCTCCCATGGCTCCTTATTACCCCCTGAATCAAATACAAACTCTTCTCTTTCACATTTAATGCTCTTTATAACCTGGTCCCTTCCTACTTTTCTAGTCTTATTATACTTCTCTCCCCTCTCTGTACTTTTTGATCTAGTGACACTGGACTCTTTGCTGATCCTCACACAGGACACTCCATCTCCCATCTCCCTGCCTTTGCAAACACAGTCCCCCATGCTGGGAATTCTCTGTCCCCTCATCCCCACCTTTTGCTTCCCTGAGCTTCCTTCAAGACTTAGCTTAAGTCCTGCCTTCCCAGAGAGGCCTTTCCTGCCCTTCCCCTCTATTCCCCAATGAACAAATGATCTTCCATCTACTTGGTATATATCATGCATATACCAGATAAAAATATAAATTCTTTGTGGGAACGGACCATTTTTGCCTTTCTTTGTATTCCCCAGCCCTTACCACAGTACCTGGTACTTGAATGCTTGCTGACTGACTATAAGATTAAATACCTGCTTGGGTCTGTTTCCTTCTTTGTAAAATGAGAGAATTAGATTAGATGGCCTTTGAGATCCCTTCTAGCTCCAGCCTTCTGCTCCTATGTATGACCTTGGATGAGTCCCTTTCCCTCCCTGGGCCTCAGTTTCCTCCTCTGTAAAATGAAGGGCTTAGCTTAGATGGCCTCAGAGGTCTCTGACAGCTCTAACTCTGAGATCCTATGAGTGCTGGCATACCAATGTGATTACATTTTTGATTTGTAATCTGCCTCCACAAACATTTGCCACATGTACTTTATGCATCTGAGGAAAGATGGCTCAGTCTGAATATTTATTACCCCCTCAATTTATAATGGGGGAAGCTGAAGCTCATGGTTGGCAGTAATTCCCAAGGTAACCTTCACATCCTTCTTTTGCATATGGAAAACCAAAGTGTAGGGGAAAAAATGATGGAGTGTCCTAGAATCAACAGGAGGTTCAGCTATTTGAGGAAAAAGAGGAACCACCTGGCTACTGTGGGTTGGCACACCCAATGTGTGACATGCATTTTCTTTTGGCAAGAGTTTCCCTGTTACGATACTTGGAAATACAAATCCTGGGGAATGCAAGCTCATGTAGCATTTTGACTACCTATGGATTCTGGGGCTTGGCTGGCAGTGAACCTCAAAGTTTCCATCTCTTTCTGAAACTGACATGTCTCCAGTTACTGGACCTCACTCCACTGTTCCAATTTCTCCCTGAAGTGATCATTGATCATTCTCTGCTTTTTGACAACCTTCCTCTCTTGTGCGGTCCTTGTAGTGGTGGAAAAATCTTTACTCTTGGAAACTCCTGCTCAGAGTTGTGGCCAGGACAGATTCTGAGGCCAGGCCAGCTAGCCTGACCATGCCACCTGTAAATCTACTCAGTGGAGGAAAGGGATGTCTCTTCTGACAGGTAGCTGACAGAAAGCCTGTCTTTTTTGTTTTTCCCTTTTCTGTAGAGCAGCCAGCATTTTAAAGCTTGGGCTATAAGTAGAGTCAGAAGATCTGGGTTCAAATGCTACTTCTGATGCTTACTCCTTGGGCAGCTAGGTGGTGCAGTGGATAGAGCACCAGTGCAGGAGTCAGGAGGACCTGAGTTCAAATCTCACCTCACATATTTGACACTCACTAGCTGTATGATCTTGGA